>CAUYLG010050736.1:0-154574 GCA_963573385.1 Cacajao melanocephalus | reverse complement strand
CCCAAATCCACAAAACATACATTTTTCTCAGTATCACATTACACCTATTTTAAAAGTGACCACATAATTGGAAGTAAATCACTCCTCAGCAATTGCATAGCATTTCACAGGTTTAAATAAAATATTGGTTGGCTGCCTGTTAATTTCATCTCTTATTCCTTCCTGTCTCCATTATTAAGCACAATTATTGGCATAAAAGAGGTTTTTAATACCCACTTTTAGACTGCATTCTAGCCTGGGCAATAGAACAAGAATCCCGTTCTCTCTCCCTCTTTCTCTTCCTCTTTCTTTCTCCTTACATTCTTTTTTTCTTTCTTTCACTCTCACTTTCTTTCCTCTTTTTCTTTCTTTCAAAAAAAAAAAAAAAGAAGGCAGCTCAGCACACACACACATAGTCTCTCTCCCCAGTTGGATGCTCATAGAAAGCTCTCGAGAACTAGGCCCACGGAGAAGGTCAGGATTGCCTCACCTGTGGCTGCAGAGGGGCAAACCCAGAGAAACTGTCTTGATCCACCACAGACGCCACAACCTGAAATCAAGGACAGGCGGGTGTGAGGCTCTGCCAGCACTGTTCCCGTTCTTCTGGGTGTCCCTCCTTGCTCATGCCCTAGACCCGTTCTCATGTGAGCCTGATTTCAGACGTGGACAGTAACTAAGGATTTGATTCCTGATCCTCTGGATTAGGATTTCAGCAACTGAAGAAACAAGTATTCACCCAACCCCTGCTAACACAGGCTTGCTTTCTCCTCTCTTAAAAAAATGTTTTTATTGAGGTGCAATTTGTAAAACACCAAATGAATGTTTTTTTGTGTGTGTGTGATGGAGTCTCACTCTGTTGCCAGACTGAAGTGCAGTGGCGCAATCTCAGCACACTGCAACCTCCACCTCTGGGTTCAAGCAATTCTCCTGTCTCAGCCTCCCAAGTAGCTGGAACTGCAGGTGTGTACCAAGAGGATCCCATGCTGATCTCTTTCCCTAACATGTTCTCTCCATATTTATTTTTATTTTTTAGAAACAAAGTCTCACTCTGTCGCTCAGACTAGAGTACAGTGGTGCCATCATAGCTCACTGTAACCTTGAACTCCTGGGTTCAAGCGATCCTCTAGCCTCAGCCTCTCTACTAGCTAGGCTGGTCTCAAACTCCTGGCCTCAAGTGATCCTCCCACTTCAGCCTCCCAAAGCACTGGGATTACAGGCATGAGCCACTACCCTGCCTGGTTCTCATTTCACATTTAGTGAGCTCCTCATGGCTGTGTTTTCCCTCCATTGGCTCAGTCCTCAAGACTCCACATTCTGTGAGTTACCCTTGGCTCCTACCTAGGGTTAAGCTGGAAGGCAGGAATGAGAGCAGCCTGGAGAAAATAAACCGGAAGTGGTTGCCTATCTTTCAGCCAAATTTCCTTCCTATAAACAAGTCTCTTGTTGCCATCCCAGGGACAGAGCCACAAACAGGCCACTCTACTCTCAAGAGTCCCTCCCGCCTTGCTCCACATGGCCCAGGTCACAGGAGACTCAGGGGAAGCTGAGCAATCCCACCTACCGTCGCCTTGCCTAGGTAATCCTTCTTGGCCAGCTGAGCCACTTGTCTCTCATTTGGTCGAAACAGCCTGCCCACAGGGATCACCACGGGCTCATACAGCTTCTGCTTCTGTAACACAGAAAACGTAGCATTTCCTTACCTGAAAATGGGAGTGACGATGCTTGTCCAACCTCCATCAGTGAATAGATGCAAGAATTCATTGGGATAACCACATAGAAGCATTTTTCCAAATGAGTAAGGACTGATACTGTCATTCCTCTAGGGTGTTAAGGTAGGGATCATTGGTTTCAATATCACCTTCTGCTGAGAGGCCACGTGGACATTTTTGGTGCTGTTTGCCCAGCACCCTCTTTTCCCAGAGGAACTGCTCCTCTCCCACTCTGTGTGGTGTCCATGGGGTTCTCGCGCAGCGTAGATGGCACCACCATGACAAGGATGGCCCAGGATCGAGCAAGGCTCATGACAGTGCTCCCTTGGATGGGTGTTTGCTGACGAGGATAGGCATATAAAGACTGACTTGAGCCCTCTTCTCTGTGTTTTAAAGATCAGATTTAAAGCTAGCCTTATTCACAAATATGCTTGAATTATGAATAACTTTTATCGTTCATTCACATAATCAAAACATTTTTTAGTCGGGTGTGCTGGCTCACATCTGTAATCCCAGCATCTTGGGAGGCCAAGGTGGATGGTTCACGGGAGGTCAGGAGTTCGAGACCAGCCTGGCCAACATGGCAAAACCCCATTTCTATTAAAAATACAAAAATTAGCGAGGCATGGTGGCATGCACCTGGAATCCCAGCTACTTGGGAGGCTGAGGCAGGAGAATTGCTTGAACCCAGGAGGCAGAGGTTGCAGTGAGCCGAGATCACAGCAGTGGACTCCAAGCTGGGCAACAGAGTAAGACTCCATCTCAAAACAAAACAAAACAAATCATTTTTGATGAGAGCTGCTATGTGCCTAGCACTGTGCCAGGCTGTGAGGACTCGGTGGTGATCAAGCAGACGTGAGCTCTGCCCTCTCAGTGCTTAGAGTCTGTGCAGACCGCTCCAGTGTCCCACATCCTGTTCTACATTGCTGAGGGGCCCCACTCTGAGGGCGCTGTGAGGCACGAGCTGTGCCGTCCCATACTCTAGGCCCCAGCTTCTCAGCACAGATTCAAGATCTTAAGTGGAACTATCCCCTTAGATCAGTGCTACCCGGACTCACAGAAAGTAAAAGCACCACTTTGATGGTTTCTCAGTGGCACGTCCTCTGAGACAAATGAGCATCTAGTGAACTCTTCTCACCATCTGCATCACCGATATGCTTACCCAGACACACTCCATGGCCTTGTCGATTTTGGAATGTCTGGGCTCAGACTTCATGCTGGTGGCCAATGCTAACTTTTCCTCAGCTTTTTTCCATTCTTCCTTCTTGGCATACATGAAAGCAATGTTATATAACACCTGGAAAAGCACAGACCACAACACAAAACTTGAGACTACTCCAGATCAAGGTGCCAGGGAAGGGCTCACACATATACTCTGGGAATGCTGCCTGGTAACATTTCTCCCTTTCTCAGCTCTCCCGGGAATATCTAAAATACAGTGCAATTAGTCTTGCTATCGAGTTATGTCAAACACATGGCGTTAAGAAAACACCATTGAATGTATAAATGCAACATCATGTGTATTCTTCCAATAACCAAATAGGTCGGGAAGGGACAAGAACTATTTATTGTATACAGAGTGTTCAAACTAGGTTTAAAAAAAGAAAAAAGCATTGGCCAGGTGTGGTGGCTCATGCTCCCAGCACTTTGGGAGGCTGAGGCGGGCGGATTTCGAGGTCAGGAGTTCCAGACCAGCCTGGCCAACATAGTGAAACCCCGTCTCTACTAAAAATTAGCTGGGCCTGGTGATGGGTGCCTGTAGTCCCAGCTACTCGAGAGGCTGAGGTGGGAGAATTGCTTGAACCTGGGAGGCAGAGGTTGCAGTGAGCCAAGACCATGCCACTGCATTCCAGCCTGGGTGACAAAGTGAGACTCCATCTCAAAAAAAAAAAAAAAAAAAAGAATTGTTGTGCTGTTTTAGTATGAGTTGCTTTAGTGAAAGAGTGACTTGCTCAAGGCCCCTTCTAGAGGCAGACAGAGTTGGGAATAAAATTCAAGTGCGTGGCCTTCCAGTCCAGCTCCTGCCACCGTACCTAGGCTGAAACACTGGACAGGTACAGGGCGGGAAGAGGGATCAAGATGCAACCTCCTGTACTGGCACCAGCAGAACCTGGCTCAGACCACACGAATAACCAGAACTAATACAGCAACACAGTCCAGGCACGGTGGCTCACGCCTGTAATCTCAGCACTTTGGGAGGCCAAGGCAGGTGAATCACTTGAGGTCAGGAGTTCGAGATCAGCCTGGCCAACATGGAGAAAACTGTCTCTACTAAAAATACAAAAATTAGCTGAGCATGGTGGTGGGCACTTATAATCCCAGCTACTTGAGAAACTGAGGCAGGAGAATTGCTTGAACCCAGGAGTCAGAGGTTAGCATAGAAGCCAGGGGAAGGTTTCCCCTGGGGTGGGGAGGGAATGGTAAATGCAACAGTAGTCATACTTTCCAGGTCTTGAGTTGGGCTGTAGATTCTTGTTTATTTTATTATTATGCTTCATAATTTACACATAATTGTTTGGATGCATTACTAAGATTTTTTAAATGGCTTGACTAAAATAATTTTTTGTTTCGAGACAGAGTTTCGCTCTTGTTGCTCAAGCTAGAGTGCGATGGCGTGATCTTGGCTCACTGCAACCTCCGCCTCCTGGGTTCAAGTGATTCTCCTGCTTCAGCCTCCCAAGTAGCTGGGACTACAGGCACACGGTACCACACCTGGCTATTTTTTTATTTTTTATTTTTAGTAGAAATGGGGTTTCATCATGTTGGCCAGGCTATTCTCGAACTCCTGACCTCAGGTGATCCACCTGCCTCGGCCTCCCAAAGTGCTGGGATTACAGGTGTGAGCCACCATGCCCAACCTAATAAATTTTTTTAAATAGGATATTATGGAAATGAGGGGGTGTGACATTTGGCTATGTTATAAAAGACATTGATACTCTGTCTTGCTCTGTCTTGCTCTTGGGTCACTTGCTCTGGGGGATACCAGCTGCCATGTCATGACAAGACTTACGCAGCCCTAGAGTGTTCATTTAGCAAAGAACTGAGGCTCCTGCCAACAACATGAACTTGCCAAGCTCATACAGGTGGCAGGGTTGGTGTTTCTGTGGCATTAGTGGCTGGTGCTGGATGATGGGGGCCAGGATCAATCCTGGAAGTGGAAATCTGGACTCCTTTCAGGCCTATTTCTGAGACTCAATGAGCTACTGCCTTCTGAATTCGTCGGCTTCTCTAGCCCACCCCTGACCTTGTGTGCAGAAAAAAAAGAACTTAGGTCATTTAAAACTTCCTATTTGGTTCTCAGCCACCTTCTCTTAAGACATCTCCCTACAATCAGCTTTTATGAACTGATGACAAGAAAAACTTTGACACTCTTCAAAAATAATCATGTGATTCTCAGAAGCCAGGGTCGTACCACATTAGGAAGAGAATAAGTAGGGAAATGACTGGAAGGTCCCACGTGACAAAGAGGGCCTTAGACCCTGAGAAGTTCAGCCTTACTTGCAGACAGGGCCACTCAGCCAGTATCTTTGTCCTCCCAGGCCATTTTCACCCCAACTCCAGGGGAAACACTCCTCTCCTGGAATTCTGCCTTGATGCTGCTGTGGCATAATCCTTTTTCTAGATCCACTTGTCCCCCAACTATTTAATCTAAGTGGCTCTCATTGGGTTACTGGTAATGTCTGGAGGTATTTTAGGTTGTCACATTGGGTGGGGAGTGGTGGTGGCAGTGCTACTAGCATCTAAAACCAGAAATGCTGTCAAAGATCCCACGAGCCACAGGACACACCGCACCCCGCTCCCACCTCCGCCACAATACGAGATTGTCGGGTCCAACACATTAATAGCACCACAGTTGAGAAACCCTACTCAAGAAGCTGGCCGAACAGCAGCCAATTTCCACTGCAAATCCCCATCTTCCCAGAATGTGAGAACTGAAGTAAGTTGCTAGCCTGCTGCAGGGTTGGGATGGGGCCACATGTCCCCAGGGGCCAAGGGCAGCTACAGACTCTATTATTAGCCCTGAGTGACCCTGGGAACACTTGACTTCTTGTGCCTGAGAAACTAAAGCACCAGTGATTTTTCTAAAGAAAGATCTGTGACATTTACAGGAATTTTAGTTTTCAAAACTGCTGATACATACTTGGAAGAGGGAGGGGTGGGAAGGGCCAACTGGAAAAAGTAAATGAACCTGCAAAGTCAAAGCCAGTCATGACTCTCCTTTTTGAGAAAAGAAGTTGTTCTGCAGAAATCTTTACCTAAATATGTGCCTTGAGCTGTTCTTTGAGAAAAAGGGGACAGATTTATGCCAAATTATCCTCACTCTCTTTAGGTATTAATCAAGTACATGGGGTAAGATCCATGGATAGTAAAGAGTGTGGTCTCTAAACTTGGAAACTGAGCAAGGCTCTGGCAGATCCTGCATGGACAATGAACTCATGATTTTGGATCTGCTAGCAAAAGGCTGAACAAATAGCTTGTCAATCTGAATTGCTATACAAAACATGCAAATTACCGTGAATATTTTCACAAGCCAACACACTTGTGTCCCACTTCCCTTCAGAGAGCCCAGTGGGCTCATTTTCACCTGGTCCTTTGAACCTCACATGAATAAAATGTATGCCCCCACGTAACTGATGACAATGCCTTGATGAGCCTGAAATAATCCATCTCAGTCTTTTCTTCAGGGAAAATCTGAGTCTCAAGGCAGAGGAGGCAAAATGGCTTTTCCAAGCTCCTGGAGGTGTCAACAGATCACTGTGCATCTGAACGGTCAGCTGTCCATCCAGCCAGGATCCCCTCCTGCCCAGCACAGGCCGTGTTCTCCTTACCTCACAGGCAAATAGCTTGAACTGAAGCCCCAGGATCTTATAGTCTATCAGCTGGTTCCCTCGAAGCTGAGTCAAGGCTTCTTTAAGGTCTTTGATAGCCAAATCGTATCTGCAGGACAGAGGGAGAAAATACAGCAGTGCATGGAGGAATAAACGCAGCATAAAATGTGAGTCTGCTTCTCCCTTCCCCATCTATTTCACTGGGACAAGAAGCCTTTCAGTTCCTTTTGACCTGTTCTAGTTTTTCAGCAATCCTGAGTGCAAGTGTTCTATAGAACTCCTTGGGAATGGTGCCCCCTAACCCCCAAGGGCTGTACCTCACAGCAACCCTGAGTGCCCCCAGTCTTGGACAATCACAGGGAGTTTCTTCTCTATTGACTGCACACATTGTCACCTTTCTGACAACCTGGCTTGTGCTTTCAAATGCAGCTCTCATTCTCTCTTGAGAGCTCCAAGCAGAGCCAGAGCCAGCACCTGCCTTCACCTGTGTCCCTGCAGAGTGTTCAGAGCTGATTTGGAATACTGCTCACTTCTGGCTCCCACCCTTGAGGGGACCCTTCTCACAGCCGCCGCCATCACCCTCCTGCCCACTGCTTTCTCCCATGGCTTCTTTTGAGTTCAACTTAGATCTTGGTTCTGCGGTCTTCTTTGTTTCCTCACCGCCCCTACTTCTGTCTCCTCCCCACACTTTGGAAAAGAATAAAACAATCACTTAAGCCATACAGTATGTCTTCTTCTTTTTTTTTTTTTTTTTTTTTTTTGAGACAGGGCCTCACTCTGTCACCCAGGCTGGAGTGCAGTAGAATGATATCAGCTCACTGTAAGCTCTGCCTCCCAGGTTAAAGCAATTCTCCTACCTCAGCCTTCCAAGTAGCTGGAACTACAGGTGAGCACCACCACGCCCCACTAATTTTTTATGTTTTAAGTAGAGACCAGGACAGGCTGGTTTCAAACCTCTGACCTCAATTGATCTGCTCACCGCAGCCTCCCAAAGTGCTGGGATTACAGGCATGAGCCACGACGCCTGCCATAGAGAGTCTTTCTAATGCTGCTCACACTGCCTTGTGCTGCTGGGTTGGCGTGGAACTGATCAGCTTGAGGTATATCAGGGCCGCTGTCCTGGGACTCACAGCAGAGAATGGGAGCTGGCCACATCAATAGCACTCACAGGCACGTGGGTGGCATCTGGACACACATTCCTGAGGATGCTGGCCCAGGTCTTGACCGTGGGCTCCACAGAGGCCCTGGTGGGAGGGAGCCATTGCTGGGCTGTCGGGGGTGGGAGCAGCAGGCACAGCTACCCCAGCCTCATTCCACTCAGCCCCCTGGCCTGGCGGGAACAAATTTGGCTGCCTGGTTGTGGCTTGCACCTGGGCAACTGGACTGTAAGTCTGT
The DNA here is from genome assembly GCA_963573385.1 of Cacajao melanocephalus. Lineage (NCBI taxonomy): Eukaryota > Metazoa > Chordata > Mammalia > Primates > Pitheciidae > Cacajao > Cacajao melanocephalus. The sequence goes on along the minus strand of CAUYLG010050736.1, from coordinate 146,662 downwards.
GAGTCCCTAGGCCACCGTCTGACCCAAGCTACCAGCCCCGCTTCTCTTGGAGATAAATCTGGAATGTGGATAAAGGCTGGCAGGAATCCTCAAGAGGCAGTGTGGTGTAGTGAAGGGCCAGGAGCCAGAGTCCAGATCCAACAGCTCTGCCACTAACTGGGGGACCCTAGCAAGTCACTTCCCTGGCCTGAAGCTACATGTCAATATTATGGCAGCGTATTGTATACTGAGACATGTTATATGCAAGGAACATATCCTACAGGGAGCGTGCCAGTATATGGATCCCATTTCTGGAGTCAAAACCACCTGGACTTGAGTCCTGGCTCTGTCACTTACTATCTGGTGAGAAAGAGCAAGTTATTTAACTTCCCTAAGTCTGCTTCCTCATCTTTAGAATAAGAGAATAACAACAGCATGTAGCCCGTGGCGTCGTTATAAGAACTAAAGGAGATGACGCATTTGCGTGCTTCAGACAGTGCCTGGCACACACAGTAATTTATTATTGTTGTTGTTGCTATTTTATTTTCTTCAGCTCTAACACTCTACCAGTTAATCCATACACCGGCCATTTATTACATGCTTACTTAAAGCTCCATGCCATGTACGCTATTATCGGGATATTTTAAAAATACATGGTGTAGAAGCTGGAACCCTGATCTCAAGGAAGTTTAGAGCCGAGCACAAGGGCTGGTTGGCCAAGAGAGTCATAAGGAACGGGTGCCAGTGTGGCTGGGGGAGAAGTTCCACTTGCCATCACCGTTAGGATGGAGGTAAGTCCCAGGGCGGCAGCAGCGGCGATGTGGGAAATAAGAGAGCTTGGGTTTGAAATCAGAAGATAGCTTTCTCTAGGATCCCTGTTGTTCATAAAGACGATTGTAAAACCTACTAAATGCATGCAGGCCATTCCTTAAGTAACAACAGGCTTTTCAAGTCGCTTCCACACACCTTTCTGGGTTACTGGGAAGGGGAAGAAGGTACCCAAAAGTACCCCAGAAATAAGGTTCCTCTTTTTAAACTGGAAGGAGGGGTGACTACCTTCAATTCACTGAGCCACTGAGCCTCTTCCACTGCAAAGGGAACAGACAGAAGCACAGGATTCCTGTTCTCCGGCAGCTGCAATTTCCACTGCGTTCTGTTGCCCATTTGGGAGCTCGCTGAAGGTCTCAGAGGGCACACACTTTAAGTACCTTCAGCATTAACCTATCAACGTGCCCAACGTGCCTTCCTCCCTGCTGAGCTGGCTAAGCAGATGGATTTCAGCTGGGAAGTGACACCACCTGGGTCTACTTGGCATTACATGAGCCCAGCAAAATCCTCCTAATAATTCCCTAGCCCATCAGGATGTCTACAGGGGCCAGGTGCAGTGGCTCACACCTGCAATCCCAGCACTTTGGGAGGCCAAGGCAGGTGGATCACTTGAGGTCAGGAGTTCAAGACCAGCTGGCCAACATGGTGAAACCCCGTCTCTACTAAAAATATAAAAAAACTAGCCAGGCGTGGTGGTGCATGACTATAGTCCCAGCTACTCAGGAGGTTGAGGCAGGAGAATCGCTTGAACTCAGGAGGCAGAGGTTGAAGTGAGCCAAAATCGTACCGCTGCATTCCAGCCTGGGTGACAGAGCGATACTCTGACTAAAAAAAAAAAAAAAAAAAAGTCTACAGATTTGGACCTGGTGGGAGGAAGAGAGAAAGAACTGACAAATCATTCAGAGCATTTGCTTTGTGATAAAGATAGGGTAGACCCACTTGGGCAACACAGCGAAACCCCATCTCTACTAAAAGTACAAAAAATTAGCCAGGGAGTCTCAACTACTCAGGAAGCTGAGGTTGGAGAATCACCTGAACCCAGGAAGTCAAGACTGCAATGAGATGTGATCTCACTACTCCACTCCAGCCTGGGCGACAGAGTGAAATCCTGTCTCAAAAAAAAAAAAAAAAAAAAAAAAAAGCCTAACAACCCAAAACCAGGGTGGGTGGTGGGGGCTGAATCTCGAGCCTGTAGTTCCGGCTACTCTGCCAGAAGCTGGGGCAGGAGGGTCACTTGAGCCCGGAGTCTGAGGATAGCCTGGACAACATAGTAAGACCCTCTTCTCCAAAAAATTGATTACTTGCTTTATTTATTAATTTTGTTATAAAGATGGAGTCTCACTATGTTGCTCAGGCTGGTCTTGAACTCCTGGATTCAAGCAATCCTCCCACCTCAGCCTCCCAAAGTACCAAGACTGTAGGTGTGAGCCACTGCACAGGGCCTAATTAATTAATTTGTAAAGCGGGGAGGGGGTATCCTTGTTTTTTGTTTGTTTGTTTGTTTTGTTTCGTTTGAGACAGAGTCTCACTCTGTCGCCAGGCTGGAGTGCAGTGGCCCGATCTCGGCTCACTGCAACCTCCAACTCCCTGGTTCAAACTATTCTTCTGCCTCAGCCTCTCGAGTAGCTGGGGCTTTAGGCCTGCACCACCACCCTCAGCTAATTTTTGTATTTTTAGGAGCGAAGGGGTTTCAACATGTTGGCCAGGATGGTCTCAATCTCTTGACCTCGTGATCCGCCCACCTCGGCCTCCCAAAGTGCTGGGATTACAGGTGTGAGCCACTGTGCCCGGCCAACCTGAGGGAATTCCTGTCCCACATATTAAGAAGTAATTCTCTCTAGCCCCCATCCTACTTATTTAAAACTACCTCTTACAGCACTTACCCACTTCTGCCTTGAGTGACAGTTACTGGTGTTCTTGACTTGTTTCCCCTTTTTAATTTATAAGTTCCTTGAAGCAGAAACTATCTAGTCTCACTTTTATTTAATCCAACATGCATTTATTGAGTAACTACTATGCTAGATACTGAAATATAAACATGAGTAAGTACAGATTTCCTCTCTTAAGAAATCCGTAGAGTAGTGGAGAAGACAAATACCACAGGGAAGCAAATGTCTGTCGTGGGCCAGACATGTTAGAAAAGGAGGCTCAAAGAGGGAGCAGGCGCCGCCCTAGTGGTTGGGGGTGGCAGGGGCAATGGCACCGAGGATGATGAGTGGGTGGCAGCAGCTGGACCACATAGGAACAGGCAAGGGAATTTAGTCTTTGTCTTGCAGTCATAGGAGCCACTGGAAGTTCTCACACAGATTGCATTGATTTTTTTTTTAAAGATCACTCTGGAATACAAACAGAGGGGACAAGAGCAGTGGCTGGGAAATCAGTTTGGAAGTGATTGCAGTAGTCCTGGTGAAAAATGAGGATCTCAACCCAGGCAGTGTTAGTGGGGATGGAGAGAAATAGGTGGACTTAAGACATATTTAAGAGGTCAACCTGACAAGGTGTAGGGAAAGAGACATTCCCTGGATTGATCCCAGGTACAGATTCCATGAGAAATGGAGGCCAGCCATATGGGTGAGGGTGGCCTTGCCCAGGAATGGATCCTCAAGGTTCCATATGGACTTCTGTGTCCATAGCCCCCTGAATTGTACATAAACGAATGTGTGTGCTTGAGAGTGTGTTTCCAGAATCACATTTTACCGTTTAACAACCACTGCTATAGTTGCAAAAGGGAAAAGCATCAGGAACAGAACTTTAAGGGGAACACCAGCACCTAGGGGATTGCTCAAGAGAGCTGGCTTGATGTTAGATTAGTGCCTCATTTGCATAATTTCCTCACTGTTGAATTATAGATCAAATTTAGAAGATTTTTCTCTCAGTTTTAACTACTAATATTATCAATCACAGATCAATTGAATCCTGGTCTTATTCTTAGATCTTTCTAAGATCTTTCTAATCACTCAAAACTGTAGCCTTCTAGATCCTGGGACTCGAGAGCCTTTTCTGGAGGAAATTCTCTCCGGGAGCCTTCACCCTTTTGCCACTTGTCCCTCCTCTTGATAGGCTATTAGAGCTTACTAAGGAATGGCCTTAGAGTTTCCATTTTGAGATTTAAGATCAGCTGAAGGATTTGTTTTCAGGCCTCCCTGCATATTACATGGTCTGGAGATGGGGGAAGGGCAAGTGAGAAAGAGAAGGATGTTAAGAGTGGGGACAGGCAGTGAGAGGCAAAATGCCAGTCAAGACGCACGCCTGCTGTACCAAAACATCTCATGTGGCCTGTAAATACACACACCTACTATGTAGCTGCAAACATGAAAATAAAACAATTTAAATTTAAATTTAAAAAATAATTTGTAAAGCCACAATAAATATGTCAAACTAAATATGGAGGGAAGGAAAAGATAAATGCCTGGATATCTTCTCCCAATCCCATGCTCCCTCTCTCCCCAGACTGCCAGTATGTCTGTGTTTTTCCTTCTAGAAAAGACTTCACTTCTACTTTCACTTTTTCAGGTAATTAACTGTATCTACATCTTTCAAGTCCTTTGAGCGTCTTGTGGCTGCCTTAGCAACAGCTGCACACACAGGATTTGCAGGCTGTTTCTGACCTAACCGTAGGATCAAAGTCTTTCAAGGTGGCACAGAATCAGAGCCCAGCCCTCTGTCTGATGTCTGGATATTGTCTGCAACCTCCCTGCTGTTCCATCCATGTTCGGTCTCACACTCACCCCCACCCACACCATACACAGACCATTTTCACTGTTAGAAAGTTCTTCATTAGGCCAGGCATGGTGGCTCATGCCTGTAATCCCAGCACTTTGGGAGGCTGAGGCGGGTAAATCACAAGGTCGAGAGTTCGAGACCAGCCTGGCCAACATGGTTAAACTGGGTCTCTACTAAAAATACAAAAATTAGCTGGGTGTTGTGGTGGGCACCTGTAATCCCAGCTACTTGGGAGGCTGAGGCAGGAGAATCATTTGAACCTGGGAGGCGGACATTGCAGTGAGCCGAGATCCACGCCATTGCACTCCAGCCTGGGAGACAGGGCAAGACTCTCTCTCAAAAATAAAATAAAGTTCTTCATTAGCCTGAGCCAAACTCTCTTCCCTAGAACTTACACACACTGGTGGCACAATTTCTACAAAGGGTCAGTGTGCCATCCCCCAAAACATCTGAAATTATCACTTGGAATTTTTTTCCTTTGTTATTTGCTATGAGGTATTTGTGTAGGATGAGAGGGAGGAGGAATTAAGATTAACTTTCATTTTGAATTTATTAATCTTTGTACTAATTATTCCATGTTGACTAGAAACAAACCTAAAAATGCAGATAGGGTGATAGAAGAAAATGGATTTTCCTATAATCCCACCATCCAGAGAGTACTGATAATATTTTGGTCTATGCCTTCCAGACTTTATTCTGTGATACAGAAATGGGACTGTGCTATACGCACTGTTTTGAAATCTGTTTTTTAAATTTAACACCTACCGCAAACTTTTCCTGTATGAGTACATATGCTACTTATTTATCTGTATTAATTTATTCTTATACATATAATGTTAGTTTGTATTCTCATTTTTGCAGCTGAATTATATTTCTTCAAATGAATTGAAGCAGGTTTTGAAAATGCATTTTGCTGGGAGGAAGCCAGGTTTTGATGCATTTCACTATCATCTCCATTCTGTGGCAGCTCAGTACCTCATAGTAGACCTCCACGGGTGACCCCGTCAGGGACACTGGTGGGGTGCCACGCCAGCTGCGTATCAGGCCCATGGCAGTTACCTAGGCTCGTTGTGCCTATGACACAGCTGATTTATAATCTGGTGGCAGTCCTGCCTTCCCTCCCCAGTGAGAGCTTCTGCCTCACCTGCTGATTTATTGCATAACTGTCCCTAGAAGGGCCAGTCACATTTCCCAACAGAGGCTGGGAAGGTACTTCTCAAACACCAAGTCAGCAGCGCTAAGACCCCTTGGGTTTCTCTTTGAAATTCTCCAGTTGGTGCAACATTGAACCACTTACTTCTCTGTCTGGTAGTAGAGCATCCCTCGTTGGAAGTAGGCCACTGCCAAGTGCTTGTCTCGGTTAATGCTTCTGGTAAAGGCCTGCAGAGAGAAGGGCCCAGCCATGGCCAGGAAGCGGGGCAGTGAGGAAGTGTGAGATGAGCCACAGCTCACAGAGCCCTAGCCCCCCTGCGGTGCCCAGCTCTCCTGTCTGCCCTCCTCGGCGTCTCAAGGCCCACCCTGTGCTCTCACGGTGCACCCCACTTTCCTCTCACATTTAGGAACTCGAGTCTGGGACAACAGTATGCATTCCTTGTATCGTCATTCCAGTTCTGCTGTGGATCTATAAAACATTCCTGGAGCCATACCTACATCATCTGATTTCCTCTTTTCTCAGTCATATATGGCTTAGAAAAGCTACACAAGAATCCAATAACAGCTGGTTGTGGTTGCTCACACCTGTAATCCCAGCATTTTGGGAGGCCAAGGCAGGTGGATCACTTGAGCCCAGGAGTTCAAGATCAACCTGGGCAATATAGTGAGACCCCCGTCTCTACGAAAAATTAAAAAATTAGTCAGGTGTGGTGGCGCATGCCTGTGGTCCCAGCTACTTGGGGGACTGAGGTGGTTGGATCGCTCAAGCCCAGGATGTGGAACTGCCGTGAGCTGTGACGGCACCACTGCACTCCAGCCTGGGCGACAAAGTGAGGCACCCAGTCTCAAAATAAAAAATCCAATAATACAAATAAAGACAAAGTAGACTCTGAGGGTGCAGATGTGAATGGATTATCACCAACAGAAATCTTAGATTAAAAGAAAGACTAAAGCAATTTTCCCAAAGGATCTCACCATTTATTTTAAAAATGGACCTGATACTATGAAGCACCTTCTTCGTGATTGTCTCTGACTTTCTTTTCCGAGACTAGAATTCAGAATAGTTTCGACATTTGCCTGATACTAATCAGAAAAATACATATCCATACTTAAAATATAGTTAGTTATATTTAATGACCTCCTTCCTAAGTTCCTTTTTCATTAGTGTATCTTTCATTTCTACTACTGCTGTTTTAATAACATAATTAGATAGAAGCTTCGAGCCAGTAGGCACAAAGTTACTAAATCAGTACTTTAAAATCTTTGGTCCTCTATCTTTCATTCATAAGAATTTGACTGCTTATTTGCTCTAATTTCTTTGGGTTCTTCGAGTTTGAGCAGAGTACAATTTTAGTGTGAAACAATGCAGCGAGACTGTGCTGTGAAGTGAAGGTAGCATTTTTGGAGGCGATAATGATGTGAAATAAAGATATAGTTCCTATCTAACACAACGGAGCAGCTTGTCCAGGAGAGCAGTAACTACTATTTATTGCTCCGTGGAAGATAAAAAAGATAGGGAAATAAGAGAAACTTCTTTGAAAAATGAAACGTCATTAGCCAGACGTCGTGGTGCATGCATGTAATCCCAGCTATTCAGCAGGCTGAGGCAGGAGAATCACTTGAACCCAGGAGGCAGAGGTTGCAGTGAGCTGAGGTCGCACCACTGCACTCCAGCGTGGGTAACAGAGTGAGACTCTGTCTCATAAAAAAAAAAAAAAAGAAAAACGAAACCATCTTTTACATAAATATCTAATGGAATTATGAAATTCTAACCCTTGTTGCATTTCTTCTAGTCCTATGAATATATTAAACATTCAGTTTAAATAAAAAATAAAATTTACTGCAAATGAAAATAATTAAGATATTATTTTATTTAAATAAAACCTGTGAAATGCTATGTAATTGCTGAGGAGTGATTTACTTCCAATTATATGGTCACTTTTAAAATAGGTGTAATGTGATACTGAGAAAAATGTACGTTTTGTGGATTTGGGGTGGAGAGTTCTGTAAATATTTAAGTTTACTTGCTCCAGGTCTGAGTTCAAAAGTCCTGGATATCCTTGTTAATTTTCTAACTCAACTATTTTAATACCCCATTACTGACACCCAAGAATAGACTTTGGGAGCAGTGAGCAGCCTCCCTCTGTCCTCATCCTCCTAAAATTGCACCTAGCACCTTCCTGACCTCCTTTCCAGGGGGTTCCCACTTGACAGAGCCTGACTTCTCCAGGGGAGATTTCCTCTGGGGGATTGCAAGGCCCCACACTTGATGCTGCAGATAGAAAGCACCGCTGCCCTCCCTCTTCCCCACCCCCATCTCTGTGGGTGCTGCTGCTAACACACATCTAGGCACACACAAGTGCAGAGATCTCACTCTGGACTCCACAATGACGTCTGTCCACTCAGGTCTTCCTGAACAACTAGAAAATGAATTCAGTATGTGTCTAAGGGGCCACTCCTGCCTCCCACACTCCATCCCCTGTCTGACTGCACCTGGCTGCTCTTTTCCCAGGATGGAACCACACCTCTGGCCATAGCCAAGCGCTTGGGTTACATTTCTGTCACCGACGTACTCAAGATTGTCACGGATGAAACCAGTTTCGTGGTATGTCTGCCTCCCCCTCACACCCACCCCAGACACGCTCAGCCTGGCTCACAGGCGTGCCCAGGGTTATTCTGGAAGTGGGGTGCATTCTGGGACTCTGGGACGCCCGTCAGAAGTGCCTCACCCAACAGGTGGGAGCTTGTCCTCCTTCCAGCGGAGCTGTGCTGCCACCTAGTGGCATGAGGACTCAGGGCGGGACCAGCGTTCCTGGGCAGCAGCAGGGTGGATGGGGTTTGGGGAGATGGGAAGCCAGGTTTCCCGGGTCCCATCCCAGTGCTTCCTGCCCAGCAGCTTCCAGGCTGAGCATCTCCTCCGTCTGTTTTCTTCATTTGGGGCAAACCCTACAGGCGTGACCAAGGAACCGCTGGACCGGTGGAAAAGTGCGCAGCTCTAGTTTGGGTTGAATTCTCTGCTTTTTCTCGTTGTAGTTAGTCAGTGATAAGCATCGGATGAGTTTCCCTGAGACAGTAGATGAGATCCTGGATGTCTCGGAAGATGAAGGTAAAGTTGGGGTAATGAGCTCAGGCTAGTGGGGACAGAGGGGCTCTGGGCACCCTCTAAAGGGGCTTCCTGCCACCTGCTGGCTTCGCCCCCTTACAGCACGCCTAAGTGCTGCAGATGAACATTGAAACTGGGCAGACCTGCTTTTTATAGCTGTTGTCTATTATCAAAAATACTACCCCATTAGTACAATCTTAGGTGAAGGAACATTGACTACATTTAAAATCCCATGAAGTTTCAAAAATACATATATGTTTGCATAGATTATGCATGAGTATCACACTGGAGCATGGTTCTACTCAGATCGACTCTCAGTGCTATGAGGAACTGTAATAAAATTCTGCCTAGTGCTTTCTTTATGCTTTGAACAAATACTAAGGGGATTATTCAAAATCTGTGAGAATGCCTCTTACTAAGCTGCACTTCTGACCACACAGCGGGTCAGTAGGTTTTGGGTTATTTCTGTGATTATGAAATTACTATAGTCTTGGCCAGGTGCCTGGGTTCACTCCTGTAATCCCAGAACTTTGGGCAGCCAAGGTTGGATGATTGCTTGAGGCTAGGAGTTCAAGGCCAGCCTGGGCAACATAGGGAGACCCCTGTCTCTACAAAAAAATTAGAACTAAAAATTAGTGGGGTGTGGCGGTGCACATCTGTAGTCCCAGTTACTCAGGAGGCTGAGATGGGAGGATTGCTTGAGTCCAGGAGCCTGAGGCTGCCATGAGCTGTAATCACCCCACTGCACTCCAGCCTGGGTGACAGAGCAAGACCCTGTCTCTAAAAGAAAAAGAAAGAAATCACTATAGTCTCAGCTTCTGTGAACTACAGAATGCTTCCAGCATTTTTCCTACCCCCAACAAACCTTATTTCCTCACCCATTAGATGGGATGTTGAATAGTGGGGTGGGCTGGATCAGCTTGGTGCTCCCTTCCATCCGGGTAATTCCGTGGTTGTATAACTTTGTTAACTAGAGGAGCAGAACTCTCTGGTGCTCCTTTGGATAATATATATGCCTCTCACTTTAACTGCCTTCAATGTGGTCCTTCTTTCAACTCGGCTCTCCTTTGCTTTCCAGGAACTGCTCATATAACTATAATGGGTATGAAACGCTTTCTGTTTCCTGTGGTCTTTACTCACCAGAGTGCATTTCACCCTAAGCAACCCAGACACTCACTAATCCATGCCTGCTTTCCATCTTCCTCTGACAGCTAATAATCTGGAGCCAGGAGCTCGACTAAACCAGGGAATTCACACCCATGAGACCCATGCCCCAGCAGGCAGCTCCCTCCTGTCCATCTCTGTGTCTGTGCCCATGCCACCGTGTTTGTGATCATAACTGCATGAGCTGTTGTTCTTCCATCCCGTCAGCTCCAGATCACAAGCCAGGGCGCTCACGGCTGGGTGGCAGTGAATGACCCCTCCAGGTAGAGGCCTGAGGCTCCAGCTCCAACTCAGGCTAGGAGAGAGAAACAAAGAGGCAGTCAGGGGTGCGGGCAGCTGATTCACCCATAGTTTGAACCTCTTTGCGGTGGGCTTTGGAAGTAAGGAGGTTTTGGCTGCTATGGTTACAAAAAATTCTCCAGCACTTTGAAACGAGTGGGTCCAATTCCACTGCAGTTTATTCTCCTGTCGGTGCGGAGTGGAAAAGAGCAGCAGCAGTTCCTTTGGTGCTGTGGCACCCCTAAAAGGGCTGTTTTGAATTGGAACTAAGTGAAGAAAGTTCCTTCTGGCTGTGCCTTTGGCCTCCCGCAAAGCGTTAGGCATCTAAGATGTCAGGAGCTGGCTGCCCTGCTCTCTATCTCAGCGCTGGGGGACCAGCACTGGGCAAAGACATAGCTCCCAGTCTCCTTGCAGCATCGAGGCCTTCCCCACGCCTCAGGAGCAAGCCCCGAGAGGTGGAGCGGAAACAGCACTTTTTAAAAAGAAAGAGGGACTCTTCTCCCTCCACCCTGTTGCTCACTTGAGCTTTTGCTGTTTCAGGGGAGGAACTCATCGGCTCCAAGGCTGAGAGGCAGGATTCCAGGGATGTTGATGAAGAAAAGGAGCTGCTGGATTTTGTGCCGAAGCTAGACCAAGTGTGAGCAGCGCTCCCAGGAGGGTCCCCGGGGGGATGCTGAGGTGCAGCCCTGTGGCTCAGCGCAGGGATATTAAAGGGAGGAAGGGCATAGCAGGCCAGGTGCTGGGTGCACTGCCTGCGAAGAGAGACGGTTTGCACCTTAGGATGCGCTAGCCCTGCGCCTGAGCACTGAGGCCTCCCTCACACCACGCTGCCTGGATGCCTCTCTGCTCCTCTCCCAGGCTCCCCTCATTCACAGCCTTATATCCACACCCCCTCTCTCTCTTATGCACACTCAACTTCTCATCCAAAAGTTGAGGAAGATGGCTGGGCGCAGTGGCTCACACCTGTAATCCCAGCACTTCGGGAGATTGAGGCGGGTGTCAGGAGTTCGTGACCATCCTGGCCAACATAGTGCAACTCCATCTCTACCAAAAATACAAAATAACAGCCGCCATGTTGGCTCGCATCTGTAGTCCCAGCTACCCAGGAGGCTGAAGCAGGAGAATCGCTTGAACCTGGGAGGCAGAGGTTGCAGTGATCCAAGATCACACTACTGTACACCAGCCTGGGCAACAAGAGCAAAGTTCTGTCTCAAAGAAAAAAAAAGTTGAGGAAGATTCACATTAGAAACTATTGCCAGGCTAAGCTCAAACTCTGACCTCATCCCTCTGTCCCTGAGGGATGAGATCCAGGCAGTGACTGCTGTGGGTTATCTCACTGTGTGTACATTGTACACAGGGACATTTTGCAAAGCAATCTAATAGTGACCACTTTGTAGGAACGCAGAGCCCTAGGTGTTTTCTGAAAAGATAGAAGCGTCCCATGGCTTATAGGAAACAGGGAAGTAGAACAAGCAGGGAGTGAAACCACCACGGGGACACTTAGTCCATTTGAATTTGCTGGACATCTGTTAGAAAGAAATACAGAGCTCTGACCCTGACCATAAGCAACTTACGGATTCATTTGGTGGGATCCAAACGCGCACACCGAGTGGTCGTGTCGCAATGCAGAAAGAAACATTGTTAGCCAGAGCAGGGGCTCTGTCAACAGGCTCTGCAGGTGCAGAAAGGGGTGACAAGTGTAGGCTGGAGTCACTTGGGAGGACTTCACGGAGGAGGAGGCGGTCCTTCCACCAGGTTGTGAAGGGCAGTTGGGCTCCAGAGTGGAAAGCGGGAGGGAGAGACTTGGAAACAAGAGGAAGAGGAAGCTATGTGCATATGTGGATCAGCCCTGTGATTCTCTGGGGTTCTCGGCTCGCAGGGTGGAATCTCCCGCCATCCCCAGGATTCCCTGTGTCACACCCGAGACCGTGGTGATCAGGTCGGAAGAGCCGGAGCAGGTGAGAAGTTCCATCTCTGGCTTTCCCAGGTGGAGAGCATGAGTACCCCAGGACAGTGATTGTTGAGGGACGGCTTGTACGTAGCACAATAGGAACTAAGATCTCACACGCCACTTGCTGTCTAACCGGCATTCCACACTTGGACGCCCCACAATGGTGCAACATTGGTGGTGCTGGGTGGGCGGCGTCTGGGAGAGGTGGTCAGATGCAGCCCTTTCCTGCGGTGGCGCAGTCCCTGGATGCAGCCCAGGACAGCAGCAGTGAGAAACCAGCTGGTCCTTGACGAGCCCTCTGTCTTCAACTCTTGGCTTAGGGTAGGAACTCCAGCCAGCAGGTGTTTACCAGATTCCTGCTGTGTGCCCTGGACAGGCTCGGGCAGGAGGACTGGATCCCTGCCTCCTGGGAGCCGGGGCCCAACCGGGAAGAGCGGACTTGGACACATGAACCCAGTTAGCACCGAACCGGGAGGGAGAGCGGGGGAGTGCTCCACTGTGTGGTGTGAGTGCTCATAGAGTGCAGAGCAGGGAGGACCGAGCCAGCCCCAAGGTGGCTGGGAGGATTCGTGGAGGAGGTGAGACGTGGGGAGTGGAGAGGATTAGATCAACAAGGGTGAGGGACAGGGACGTTCCGGACTGGGTAAAAAGCAAATGTGAAAATCTAGAGAGCACGGAGGCCGGGTTCAGGCCCTGCTGGCCGTGCCAGGGCAGGCTGGCGTCCCTGTAGTTGCAACGTTACCCTAAGGCAAGTCCCCGTTTCACAGGCGAGGAGGCAGGAAGCCCCACAAGGGCAGGGGTCTGTTGTGTTCACCTCGTGGACTTCAGATATCCACAAGACAGGCAGCCCGCCCACAGCTAAGTGGCAGGGCGGTCACCGCGTTGGGATGCAGTACCCACCCTAGAGGAGGCCGGCTGGCTGAGGGCAGGGCTCCCGTGGGGCAGAACTGGAGAGAAGGTGGCGGGTCTGCAGCAGGTGCGGAGGGCCTGGGGCCGGGAGCCGGACTCAACAGTGAGGACCAGCTCCATCCGTTCCAAGGCTCTGTCCCAGGGTCTTGAGCTGTGGAGAGGCATGGAGAGGGGAGGAAGCTCGTGCTTCCTTTTAGACTCCAGGACAGGCTTGTCTGACTGGGCGGTGCTGTGGGAGCACTTTCTCTACAGGGCGCCAGGTTTCTGGCAGCAAGGCTCTTCCAACCCTCCACACCCTGGCAGGGCATCTAGCCGGCCCTGGAGGAAGTGGGACAGGAGGGCCTCTTCTCTCTCCTCAGGCATCTAAAGAGTACGATGAGGACTCCCTCATCCCCAGCAGCCCAGCCACTGAGACCTCAGACAACATCAGCCCGGCGGCCAGCCCGGTGCACACAGGGTGAGTGGCGGGCGCAGGGCTCAGGGACTCCCGTCTCCAAGAGGGGACGCAGAAGCCCAACGTGCCCCCCACCCCGCTCCTAGGTTTCTGGTGAGCTTCATGGTTGACGCCCGGGGTGGTTCCATGAGAGGAAGTCGCCACAACGGCCTGCGAGTGGTAATCCCGCCGCGGACGTGCGCAGCGCCCACCCGCATCACCTGCCGCCTGGTCAAGCCCCAGAAGCTGAGCACGCCGCCCCCATTGGCTGAGGAGGAGGGCCTGGCCAGCAGGATCATCGCGCTGGGGCCCACGGGGGCACAGTTCCTGAGGTGAGCGTGGGCAGGCAGCTGTGTCCTCACCTGCCCCTGTGCCATGGAGGCCACACCACCTCCACTGTCCTGACGGGGAAACAGAACTAGGTGTCCCTCCCCTTTCCTGGCATCCATAGCCCTGAGAGGGCTCACAACTCTCAGATCTTAGGTCGGGCAGGGTGGCTCATGCCTGTAATCTCAGTGCTTTGGAGGCTGAGGTGGGAGCATCCCTTGAGGCCAGGAGTTCAAGACCAGCCTGGGAAACATAGCGAGACCCCATTATTGGTAAAAAAAAAAAAAAAAGCAAAACTCAAAAACAACTCTTAAGTCTTGCGTGACACTAGAGACAAGGCCACTCTGAGGCCCTGAGGGTCTGACCATTCATGCACTGAGAGTCCTGGGAAGGCGACCTCCCTGGCTATTTCCCCTGAGGACGAGGAGAGTACCCGGCTCCAGAGGCCTGTGTCCCACTCCTCTGAAGCAGCTTGGGCTCCCCCTGGAGCTTTGCTGCCCCCCAGGCACCATGAGTGTGATGTAGGGACAGGCCTGACCAGGAGGCCCTGCCTTCTACCTCTGTCCACCCTCTTGGCCCCCTCAGAGCAGTCACCACCATTTGCAAAGTAGCAAGTTTTCTCATTGACTTTTCTTAGTTCTCAAAGTGTCCCTCCAAAGGAAATGTCTTTATGGCCAGTTGATAGATGAGGTCACCCATCTAGGGATGTCAGGTGGATTTTTGGAATCAGGCCCAAGGACAGGATCCTTAGGTCATGGGAGCAGAGTCCCCATGAAATGAGATGGCCCTGCCCTCACTGTCACTGTAGGTCTGGCAGGAACAAGCGGGGCCATGGGAAGCCCTGCCCCCGCCCCACCCCTGCTGGTCTGGTCTGCTTAGAGACCTGCCTGCAGGTGGGGCCTCCACGTGGCTGCGGAAGCGCCTTCTCCCTCCGGGTGGGAGCCAGCAGCCCCATCCCTCCCTGTGGCCCACCTGCCCCACGTGAGCTCCTCCCCACCACCGCTGTGTCCTCGCCTCAGCCCTGTGATCGTGGAGATCCCGCACTTTGCCTCCCATGGCCGTGGAGACCGTGAGCTCGTGGTTCTGAGGAGCGAAAACGGCTCCGTGTGGAAGGAGCACAGGAGCCGCTATGGAGAGAGCTACCTGGATCAGATCCTCAACGGGATGGACGAAGGTAGGGGCAGGGATCCCAGGGCTGGGTTTCCTCCTTCCGGAAGAGGGCTTTGAGCCGCACCATCAAGGTGGGCTTTCAGGGCCACCTGGAGTTTGGGAAGCCCCGAGAGGCTGGGAATGGCCCAGTGTGGTCAAGCCTTGGGTCCCCAGGATGTCTGAGGGGACGCTCAGCCACCGCCTGCAGCTGCATCTGCTCTGCTGGGCCTCTGGGCCTGGGTACTTCTTCCGGCCACTGTGCTGCCATGCACCTGGGGAGGGTGTAGGCACTGGGTCTTGGGGACAAGAAGGCTCTGGGGCCCCTGCAAGGCCTGAACCTGTGCCCGATGTGACCGGGTGGTGGCCTGTGTGTGTGGTTCCAGAGCTGGGGAGCCTGGAGGAGCTGGAGAAGAAGAGGGTGTGCCGAATCATCACCACCGACTTCCCGCTGTACTTCGTGATCATGTCGCGGCTCTGCCAGGACTACGACACCATTGGCCCTGAAGGCGGAGTCCTGAAGAGCAAGCTGGTGCCCCTAGTGCAGGCGACGTTCCCAGAGAATGCTGTCACCAAGAGAGTGAAGCTGGCTCTGCAGGTGATGCAGCCCTCCTTCCCGCCAGGTCCTGGGGTGGACTGACTCTGGGCCCCCAGGAAGGCCACCCTCTTTCCCCGAGACAGCCCCACGCTTTTGTCCAGTGCTGTGAAATGCCACAGTAGAGATCTGACCTTAAAGCTCACAGGAGAGTTGAGTGGGGAGGGCGAGGCAGAAGCTCCCTAATGAGTGGCAGAGCCCCTGGGAACCCATCAAGCCGCATGGCCCGGTCTGTGCAGCATGCGGGAACCACATGACCCCTGGGAGCTGACTTTGATGCAAGCAAAGATGCACCAGCCCTGGGAGTGAGAGGCAGAGGAGATGGGGAGAAAGGGCTCAGAAAGGTGGGCTACACAGTGTCGGTCCTGTGGTCCAACAGCTGGGGGGACCCTGTGCACCAAAGGCCAGTCTCGCCAGGCGTGGGGCTGCCTCCCATCTGATGAGCCCCTCTCCTGCTTGGGCCTGAGTGTCCTACCTCTGTCATCTCACAGGCCCAGCCTGTCCCAGATGAGCTTGTCACCAAGCTCCTGGGCAACCAGGCCACATTCAGCCCCATTGTCACCGTGGAGCCCCGGCGCCGGAAGTTCCACCGCCCCATCGGGCTTCGGATCCCACTTCCTCCTTCCTGGACCGACAACCCGAGGGACAGCGGGGAGGGAGACACCACCAGCCTGCGCCTGCTCTGCAGCGTCATTGGTGAGAGGGGCCCCTGCCTCAGACTTCCGGAACACAGTAGGGGAGTGATGGGAGAAGGCGAAGCCAGCAGTCCCCTTGGGTTTGTTGGCTTCCCCGGGAATGAGGTGTTCTTCCAAGAGAAGGAAGGATGATGCATCTGCATAAAAGTCCATCCCCCACCTGATGGCTCACGCCTGTAATCCCAGCACTGGGAGGCCGAGGTGGGTGGATCACCTGAGGTCAGGAGTTCAAGACCAGCCTGACCTACATGGAGAAACCCCATCTCTATTAAAAATACAAAAATTAGCTGGGTGTGGTGGTGCGTCCCCGTAATCCCAGCTACTCTGGAGGCTGAGGGAGGAGAATCGCTCGAACCTAGGAGGCAGAGGTTGCAGTGAGCCGAGATCACGCCATTGCACTGCAGTCTGGGCGACAACTCCATCTCAAAAAAAAAAAAAAAAGTCCATTCCCCTGGGGAAGAACCCTCCAAGCCCTAGGAGGAGGGCATGCAGGTCGCTAGGAGGGTAGGAGGAGGAGCAGAGGGTGAGGATAGGTGTGCCAGGGCTGCAGACCAGGTGAGCCTCACCCAGAGTCTTACCTTGCACACCAAGGCCTTAGCATTTTAGTAAGCTCCATGCTTACGTCCTGGAGACTGTCCCGAGCCCCATTTCTGCCTGTGTCATAGGTGGAACAGACCAGGCCCAGTGGGAAGACATAACAGGAACCACCAAGCTTGTCTATGCCAACGAGTGCGCCAACTTCACCACCAACGTCTCCGCCAGGTGAGATGAGGCCAGACAGCCTCACTGTCCCCTCCACATGGAAGACTCCGTGGCCCTGTGGCACGGTAGCTGTGGCGTGGCTCACTGGCTGCTCCCGTCTGGATGGAAAGGATGCTCTCTGTTGGGCGCTTGGGAACACATTCTAACCTGCCCTGCTTTTCAGATTTTGGCTGTCGGACTGTCCTCGGACCGCTGAGGCTGTGAACTTCGCCACCCTGCTGTACAAAGAGCTCACCGCGGTGCCCTACATGGCCAAATTTGTCATCTTTGCCAAGATGAATGACCCCCGAGAGGGGCGCCTGCGCTGCTACTGCATGACAGATGACAAGGTGGACAAGACCCTGGAGCAGCATGAGAACTTCGTGGAGGTGGCCCGGAGCAGGGACATAGAGGTACGGGCCTGGGCCCTGCACTGCCTCTGGGACAAATCAGTGCCTGGTGCAGGCAGGTAGGCCTCCCTCTGTAGATGAGGGGCTCCATAGCTGTCTCTCTTTGATACCCCTCTTGAGATGCATCTTAGAGAAGCTTCAGGAAAAGTGAGTGATGCCACCCTGCATATCTCAGAAGAGACTGCAGGCTTTTGGTCTAGTGATCTGTGAAAAGAGTTGGACATTTGCAGAAGGTCTTGTGCACCAGCGACCGTTAAAAGTTCTGGCCAGGCCGGGCGAGGTGGTTCACGCCTGTCATTCCAGCACTTTGGGAGGCCAAGGTGGGTGGATCACCTGAGGTCAGGAGTTCAAGACCAGCCTGGCCAACGTGGTGAAACCCTGTCTCTACTGAAAATTAGTTGGATGTGGTTGCTCACGCCTGTAATCTCAGCTACTCGGGTGGCTGAGGTAGAAGAATCACTTGAACCTGGGAGGGAGAGGCTGCAATGACCCTCAATTTTCTTGACTGTCAAATGGGTTAATGATAACTCCTCAATTGAAAGCTTTATCTATACAATAGGGATCATTATTATAGGGGAGATTAAAATAGAGCAAGTGCTTTCCAGTTCTTCTCATGAACAAAGCATCTTTGGACAGACATAAAAACAGAACCTGGGTTTTGGTGTTAGAAACAGGATCTCGCTCTGTTGCCCAGGCTGGAGTGCAGTGGTGCCATCATAGCTCACTGCAGCCTCAAACTCCTGGCCTCCAGTGATCCTCCTGACTCCCATGTAGCTGGAACTATAGGCACATGCCACCACAGCTGGCTAATTTTTTAAAAAATTTTTTGTAAAGGTGAGGGGGTCTCCCTATGTTGCCCAGGCTGGTCTCAAACTCCTGACCTCAAGCAGTCCTCCCACTTTGGCTTCCTAAAGTGGAGGGATTACAGGTGTTAGCCACTGTGCCCAGCCCAGAATCAGAGTTTTTTTTTTTTCAGAAGCTATGTTATGATATTCAAGTGAAGTTTCAGAGTACTCGATAGCAATTCTCATCAACATCTCAGGAGTATTTGAAGATCCCTACATATTACAAAATCCTTTGAAGTCAGGAAGCATGCCTCATTCATCACAATTTTGGAAATAAAGCTGTTCGCAAAACAAACAGTGGATTTCTCAGCACACACCCCCATGTCTCTTGCTGTGGCAGAGTGTGTCTCGGACACGGAAGGGCCGAAGGTTGAGGGTGACACATCTGGGCCCTTCCCCCTGACAAGCTGTATCTGCTTTTCCTCTCCTGCAGGTGTTGGAGGGAATGTCCCTGTTTGCAGAACTCTCCGGAAACCTGGTGCCCGTGAAGAAAGCTGCCCAGCAGCGGAGCTTCCACTTCCAGTCATTTCGGGAGAACCGTCTGGCCATACCTGTAAAGGTGCCGGCACCCTCTGGCTGGCCTCTCCTCTGGGTCTAGAAAGTTGGGGAGGCAGAATTCTCTAAATCCAACAGCACGGTGGCCTATAAAAGGGCCCCTGAATCTTCCCTTTGTGTGATTGAGTTTAGGTGAGGGACAGCAGTCGAGAGCCGGGAGGGTCCCTGTCGTTTCTGCGCAAGGCGATGAAGTACGAGGACACCCAGCACATTCTCTGCCACCTCAACATCACCATGCCCCCCTGCATCAAGGTGAGCTGACACCTGCAAAGGAGTCTGGCCAGAGACGCGTTCCCTGTAGGAGGTCCCCAGACAGACTCCAGCTGCAGCGTTTCCTAGGGGCTTCTTCCTGGTGGAACTGCCTTTGAGTCTCCTGGAGCACGCGGAGGTGCTGAGCTCTCCTCCACACGCTCATTCTATGGCCTGGCGGGGAGACCGTGCCCTGGCCCTCCCTGCAATGCACAGTGCAGCTCTGGTCATGTGACATGAGGAACCAATGTCAGTGTCAGATGGTGATGGGCACATTCACGCTGTGGACCCTGGGCTCCCTAGTTGTGAAGGTGAGAAGGGACCCGAAGGGCATCTGCCTCGGTGTACCTGGCCCGAGGCCTCCGAGGTTAGCACCAAGGAGAGTTGCTAAGGTCTCCCAGCCCCTGCCCGGCTTCTCTCAGGCCACTTTTTCATCTGCCTGCTTATCTTCCCAGGGTGCTAGGCCCTCACAGAAGGGAAGCCTGGTGTCCTCAGCCACTGCAAACACCCAGGGTTTTGAGCTCAGCAAAGGAGTCTTGGCCACGTATGTTAATTTGTCGATACTTGTAAGAGTATCCCAGTCACCACCTCTGCTAGGGACTTTGGAGGGATCATAGTCTTCAGACTGTCTCTGTGGTTTTGTTGGTTGTGTTTGCTGTTGTTGTTTTGATCATTAGCCTTCCATGCTAAACTAGGAAAGAAGCAAGGTTACATTCATAAGTCTATGGCTCAATCTCTCTTTTCTTCTTGGGGGTGAGACGAGGGTGAACCAACTTCTCTTTCAAAAGAGGATTTCCAGGCTGTGCTCAGAGGCTCATGCCTGTAATCCCAGTGCTTTGGGAGGCTGGGGCAAGAGGATTGCTTGAGCCCAGGAGTTCGACACCAGTCTGGGCAACATAGTGAGATCCTGTCTGCACGAAAAAATAAAAATAAAAAATTAGCCAGGCATGGTGGCATGTACCTGTAGTCCTAGCTACTCCGGAGGCTGAGGCAGAAGGATCCCTTGAGGCCAGGAGTTTGAGGCGGCAGTGAGCCATGATCGTGCCACTGCACTGCACTCCAACCTCAGAGATAGAGTGAGACCCTGGCTCTTGAAAAAAAAAAGAGTATTTTCCTGTAGCTTTCGGCAAGCGTCTGGATGCTTTTCCACAGGGCTGTGATGCTAAGGCCTTAGGGCAGTATGGAAATGGGTCTTTCAAGCAGAAAGAAATCCAAAAAGAAAGGCAATCTTTTTAAGTTCAAACCCAGCTCCACCGCATATTAACTGGGTGATCTTGGGCAAGGAACTCAGTCTCTCTATGCCTCAGTTTCCTTATTGATGAAATGAGAGTAATACAGTACCCACCTCCTAGGTTGCCATGAACATTAAATAATGACCCACAGGTGATGGGGTGACGTGGGTTTGCCGTTATTACGACTGTGATTAATAACGCATGTGCGCTTGGTCAGCTTCCCTTCACTCCTGCTCCTCCCATCCCGTTACTCTGTGTTAAGTCCCTGAAGAAATGGACTGACTGTTTACCAGGACTGGGGTCATCCTTCCCTACCCCTGCAGCCTAGGAGCTCAGATCACCTTCTCTAGGAAGGTGGGGAGAGTCCAAAACCCAAAGCACCTTTTCTTCTGCAGGGGAGTGGCGCTGAAGATAGGAGAAGGACCCTGACACCCCTGGCCCTGCGATACAGCATTCTCAGCGAGTCCACACCAGGTGCGGCCTCTGGGTCATAGTGCGTGCTTGCTCCCTTCCCAAGAACGGGGGGGTGTGAGCTTATCTGTCCACAGCCCGGCAAGGGCTTGGCCCATTCCGAAAGCTGCTGCAGAGCTGACTTGGGTTTTCCCGCGACCTTGCAGAGAGTCCAGACAATCACCCAGTGTACACGGAAGCCACGTCCATCACAGGCCGTGTCCTCATGCCTGTCGACTGTGTCCTGCCCTGGCTACTAAATGAAATCTAATGCTTCTCCCCAGGTTTTCTCAGCGGGACAGACCAGGCAGAGATGAAGATGGCTATTATTTCGGAGCACCTCGGTCTCAGCTGGGCAGGTGAGTGGGGAATTGGGGGCAGAAAAGCACTTTGTCCATCTCACCTACCCTCTTCCCCTGTAATGAGCAATGAATGAGGCATTTCTAACCCTCCTTTTATCATCCATGGGTCATCTGATTTATGATTGTCTGGGCTGGATCTGCTGTCCAGGTCACACCATTGGGTGCCCATAGTAGGGGGAGCCCCCCACCTCCATCTCTGTCTGACTTTCCTTTCTAAGAAAGAGTCAACTTTGGACTTCACAGGAGATCTTGAAAAGGAGGGAACGAAAGGGCAAGTCCCAGCATATTTGCCTATGGTCTGTGACTGTGGCTCGCAGAAGTCCTGCCGACCATCCGGGTAGATCTTATTTCAAGGGAGGCAGGTGGGCAAATAAAGTGAAGGCTTGGAATGTGCTGTGCCCAGCCACAGACCCTAGAACTGGATTCTCCCTGTGTAACCACTGCAGGTCCACTGCCCGATGTGCGTGGCAAGTCAAGACACGCGGAGGCAGGGGTTTGCCACAGGGAAAGAGGCTTAGTCACAGGGCCACCAAACAAGGAGGCGGGAGGAAACCTCGACTCTGCCTCGCCGAGGAGTTTGGGGCTAGGACTGCTAAGGGCTTTGGAGCCACTGAAGTGCGGAGGCAGGTGATTGGTTGGAGAGTGCAGGGTGAAATCATGCACGGGGAGAGGCAGAAGCTACATCTCTTGCTGATCCCTGTCTTCAAACTGATTGCTGGAATTGGGGGTCTGAATATCATCTTAAGGGATCCTTAAACAGAAGCCTAATGTCAGAGACTCTGTCTGTAGGAACAGTAGGGGTGTGAGTGGTCAGTATCCAGCACTGTGTGGCTTCGAGCAACAGAGAAGAGGACCCAAGTGCAGCTTGGTGGTTGCTGAATTATAACTGTATTTCCGTCCAGAGCCCAGCTTGCAATTCTTGTTGATGCTGAGGAGATGGCTTCCCCTCCCGCTCCTTATTTTTGTTAAATTTTATATGAGTGGGCTCCCTTCATTCACTCCCCCTGCAGAACACTTTAGACACACTCAGAAACCTTTGTAATAACTTGCGGAAAGGCAGTGTGACAAACTCAGAAGTTCAGACAGGGCTCATTCTTTAAACCATGACTGCTGGATGCTCAGAAGGCATGCGTGTGCATACATGTGTGGGTGTATGTGTTGTATGCGTGTTCTGATTCTTACCATCACTTTCTTCCCAGTCTTCTTCATCCTTGAAATTAGACTCTAATGCTGTTTTACGTCTAAAGAAATAATAAAAATAATGGGGGATTTTGGCTAACAGTCTGTATTATTGCCTTGCATTTAGATGGGAACTGGTAGTTTCATTTTAAATGTAAATAGCACCTCCCCCTGAAGAAGCATAAGCTCCGAAGTCCATTTCAGTTCTCACTGGTTCTCGGCAGCAGGGCGTGGCGTCCTGGTGTGGCACAGGCAGCGCTGGGCTAAGAATCGCAGGTGCGACTCCCTCTTGGCTCAGGGACTCCCTGGCTCTGTGAACTTGCAGAAGTTGCTGACCTTGCCGAGAGGTCATGTCGTCTCATATTGGAAATTATGAAAGGAAGAAAGGACATTTGTTCATTCATTCATTCATCATTCATCATTCATTCGTTCACTACCTATTTATCAAGCACCCCTCCCATTCTCCCTTTTTCTGGAGATACAAAGGTATAGGTGCGGGCATTTCATGAGGAGTTTCTTGATAAGAAGGAACACCAAGTCCACAGGGAGGCTGCCCGACAGCTCCCTGTGCTCCCTGCTGGGTGCCCCCACACCGCAGTGCCCACCCAGCCTGTGTGCCAGAGGCCTCCTTGTGGCTCACATCTGCTGTTGGTTCTTTGCTTGCAGAGCTGGCTCGGGAGCTGCAGTTCAGTGTGGAAGACATCAACAGGATCCGAGTGGAAAACCCCAACTCCCTGTTGGAGCAGAGCGTGGCCTTGCTGAACCTCTGGGTCATCCGTGAAGGCCAAAATGCAAAGAGTCAGTACCGTTCTGCTGAACAAGCCTGTCCTAGGACCTACTCCCCACCAAATGAGTTCTTCCTTCAAATTCCATTCATGACACTGGCCTTTGGAGTCAGTCTGTCTCTATCTCACAGGCATGCACACACCACTCCGGCCAGGAGGTCTTCCAGGCAGTCCTGCCAGAAGACATGAGCAGAGAAGCTTGGCCTCAGCCTTTCTCACACCCTTGGAATAAGATTAAAATTGCAAGGCCTGGCACAGTGGCTCACTCCTGTAGTCCCCACACTTTGGGAGGCCAAGGTGGGAGGATTGCTGGAGCCCAGGAGTATGAGACCAGACTGGGCAACACAGCCCTTTAAAAATTAGCCTGGTGTGGTGGCACATACCTGTAGTTCCAGCTCTTCTGGAGGCTGAGGCAGGAGGATCACTTGAGCCTGGGAGGTCGAGGCTGCAGTGAGCTATGATTGCATTGCTGCACTCCAGCCTGGGCAACAAGCAAAATCCTGACTCTTAAAAAAAAACACTAAAATAAAAATTGCGTCAGGACCCCTAGATGACAACATGTGTGCAGGGTGTATGACTCATCTTTGAGGTCTTCCTGTTGAATTTCCCAAGCAAATGAGTATTGTCTTCTCAGGACAGTCTGGGTGAGCCAGACCCCAGTCTGAAGCAGTTCTCATTCTCCCAGGAGCTTCCTCCGACCTGGAGGGAGCTTTGCCTCATTCTCTTTTCAGCTCCTCCTCAACCAGATTCCCAGACTCAAAACTACTGAGCAGAAATTCGGTGTTTACATTTGCATCTCAAATCATCTGGCGACGACCAAGAATTTCAAAAGGACAGAATCTAATCATTCTCATCCGTATTTTCTTGTAGTACTCCTCTTAGATTAGATTACCCCCCCCAAAAAAATAGTCTTTATAGACTTTTAAGTTGGTCACTGTGGTGGGACACAATGGGTCACACCGGTAATCCCAGCACTTTGGGAGGCCAAGGCAGGCGGATCACTTGAAGTTGGGAGTTGGAGACCAGCCTGGCCAACATGGTGAAACCCCGTCTCTGCTAAAAATACAAAAATCAGCCAAGTGTGGTGGCACGCGCCTGTAATCCCAGCTACTCAGGAGGCTGAGGCACAAGAATTGCTTGAACCTGGGAGGAAGAGGTTGCAGTGCTGAGATTGCGCCACTGCACTCCAACCTGGGTGACCAAGTGAGACCAATAAATAAAATAATTTTTTATTTTTATTTTTGTAATAGAAACCAATAAAATAATTGCCCATTGTTGCATTTGGAAAAGATCTGTTGAAGTATAAAAAGTATTCTCCCAAGAGGAAGTATTTTTCGATTCTGAGAAAATAGAGTCCCTCCACCTTCTGAAAAAAATCATGTCCCTTCTCCATCTTCATCCTGACCGCATTTTCTGAGCCCGCGTGATCCTCCCTTGCCACCATGGAGTAACACGCATCTCTCCTCTGCACCCACAGTGGAGAATCTGTGCTCGGCTCTTCGGAGCATCGACCGTGGTGAGATCGTGAACGCGCTGGAGGGCTCCGGCAGACAGAGCCGCAACCTAAAGCCAGACCGGAGGCACGCGGACCGTGACTACTCGCTGTCACCCTCCCAGATGAATGGTGAGTGCCACCTGGACCAGGTGGGGGCTGAGCCAGGGCCCTGTCCTACAGGCATCAGCACCAATAACGCCTTCCCATAATACTTCCTCCCTCAAAGCCCACTCTCCCTCCCATTGGAGGGAGGTCTGGTTTGTCAGCAATGAATTCCTCCTTGGAATTGGGGAGAGCAGAAGAGAGAGAGGTGAGGAGGAGAGAAAGACGGCCAGTCCTGTGGAGGGGAGTACTGCCTGCTGCCTGCCTCTGCCGCAATGCAGAACGGCCCCCGGGCCCTTGCCATCAGCAACTGTGTCCCCACAGGGCCTGGTATATGGGAAGGAGCTGAGTCAGAGGTGACCAGCTAGACACTGCCCCTACACAGCTGCGGACTTTGCAGCAGCTCTTTGCAAGGCATGGACCCTCTTTGGGGTGTCAGTGTCCCCATCTGTAAAACGGTCAGTGGTTGGGAAGCAGAGGGCATGGAGATTCCTGGCCCAAGGTCTAGCGTCTAGCGCGGTTTAACTGGACAGTGTTTTACAAGTCCCGCTGTGGCCACTTCTGGGGACTGGGCAGTTTGCTCTTCCTGGAGCCGGGTCTCTCTGCTCTTTCCTGTCTCCCTTTTCTATTATCTCATCTCCTTCCCTCACTTTTTGTTGATGTGATTTAGCATGGCAGGGATCCCCCGTGAGATCCAGCCCGAGGAGAGGATGCCCAGGAGGCTGTGACCTCTGTCCCCACCCCCTGCCGCTCCTGGGCTGGGCCCTCTGCAACCGCTTCCTTGCCCACCCCCACTCTGGCCAGCAGGAGCATAAACAGCAAGGCCCTGCTGTCCGGCCAGGAGCTCTGGGATCTAGGCCCTTCCTTGCTGCCAACTCCCTGTGTGACTGAGCCCTCTCCTCTTCCGTAAAATCAGCAAATTGGACTGGATCGCTAAAATTCCTTACAGACCTTGAAACAAAATTTCCATTTCTGTGACATGGCTTCCTCAGGTGGCTGACGCACCGCCCTGGATGTGGGCATGGTGATGTGTATGCTCCTCCAGCTCCTAGCCTTAAGGGCCATCCCCGCCATGCCTGGGCTGCGGATGGACACCTGTGGCTGGTTGCACAGTGGGGGATGGGGGCAGTCGAGGGCGAGTCCCAGGTGGGCCTGGGCACAGAGCCTCTGCCCAGGGACCCTGTGCTCGCCGAGCCCCTCCCTGTGCCCTGCCCCGAGTCCTGTGTGTCCTGAAGCGTGCCATCTCTTGGCCTGGGAGTAGGGCCCATCTGCTGATCACGTCCTGTTGCCTCTCTTCTGCCTCTGACCTCATCTTGACCTCTGTGTGCTCAAGCTGTCGCTCTGCCTGTCTCCACTGTCTTCACTGTCCCCACCTCGGCAGGCGCAGAGCCGGCCGCGTCCACGTGCATGTTATGGCCCCCAGCCCTGTCCCCCACCACGCATCTCATGGCTGTGTCCTGGGCGTGCGTGTGTGCATATGCGTGTGTGTGTGTGCGTGTGTGTCCATGTGTGTGCGTGCATGAGCGTGTGCGCAGGTGTCGCCATGCGGTGCTGCCTGCCGTGTGTGCCCGGCCCACTCCCTGGGTCCACCCCCGTGGGGATTCCAGCCTCTGCTCAGCAGGCCGAGGGCGGTCGAGGGAGACCACAAACCTGAGGAAATTCTGGTGACAAAGCTCTTCCCCCTTCTTGTGTGTCAAGCTTCTTTGACACGCAGCATGCACTTTCAGTGAAGTCAGATTGGCACACTTTCAATTTCCTGTGCCCTGACTGAGCACCTACAGGACAAGGAGCCACCAGGGCCACATGAGTGTGAATATTCAGTTACAGACCTGGGCATCCACGAGCATCTCCCGGGGCTGCGTACCCCTGGGTCCCGCCGGGCCTTAAGGCATTCTTGCCCAGGTGGTTCTAAACCCCTGTGGGACTGGGCCTGTGCGCTCCATGTCGGCTGAAAGGGCTCCGTCTCAGGGGTCAGCCCATTTGGCAAATATTTTTCAAGACTCACCCACACGCCAGGCACTGTGCTGGGCAGGAGAGAGAAACCTGTTCTCAACCAGACAAAAAATAAAGAAATAAATAAAATTCTTCCTTCGAGAAGCTTTTCCATGGTGCAAGGGAAGCAAGTGGCATTCGAGCACTTGCCAGAGACGAGGTGGGAGCCATGCGTGGGTGTTGGGGGGAGCGTTTCAGAGCAGGGAGTGTGAAGAGGGCCTTCCTGGTGCGTTCACAGGATGGGGAGGTGGCTGCGGCTGGGGCTGGGGCAGAGGGACAGAGGGAGAGAAGCAGGCGTGAGGGCCAGAGGGGCGACACGGAGCCCACCCATAGACTGTCAAGAGGACACTAGGTTTGACGTGAAGTGAGCTGAAAGCCATCAGAGGGCCAAAGAGTGGCATGATTGCACTTAAGTCTTCAAGGGAGTCCGCTCCCTTGATGGTCACAGTCAAACACCCTGTGCTTCCTGGCTGCTCTGTGCAGCCTCAGCAGCCCCCGACGCACACTCCGGCGGGTCCCCACAGACCCAGCTATGTGCCCTGCGCGCCCTCCCCCGGCCCCAGCACCCTCATGTACCAATGCCCTGCTTGGTCCAGAATCACCTTCTTTGTGTTTTTCCTGCCTTCCTCCCTGCTCCAGGAAGACCTGCCCTCATCTGAGTGCCCTTGGTCTGGAGAGAAGGTGACAGGACAGTCTAAGGTCTAAGGCTCATTGGCTTCTCTGGCTCTACCCTGGGCAGGTCTCACGATGATCTGACCTGGTGCCCACCCAGCCCACTGCACCGATGCCCACAGTTGGACCTTGGCATCTCTGTGCCTTTCCTGGTCCCTCTGTGTGTCTGAGCTTCCTTCTGAAGCCCTGGGACTCCAGGCAGTGATGGGCAGCTCTGTAAGCGTGACAGAAGTGTGTAGTGTCTGGGAGTTAGAAGCCTGAGGCTGTCTCTCTTCCTTCCTAGCTCTGCTCACCACCAGCACCTGGACTGGCCAGAGCAGAGGGGCCCAGGCCAAAAGGCCAGTGTGCTTCCCCTCCCCTAGGAGAGGACTGCCTAGGCCCCAGGAATAAACATAAAGAAAGCATGGCCTATAGAGCCAAAATAAAATAGCATTTTTCTGAAAATAAAACAGATTTCCCTTATGAGAGGAGATATGGTCATCTCACACCCATGTGAGCTCCATTTGGCCTGATAAATTGGACACATACTAATGTCTGCTTGGAAATAGAATGTGTTTTATTTCCCTCAGCTCTTCATAACTGCGGCTAGTGAAGTGTGGCCTTGTCTGGGGCAAAGCTGTCTGCTGACCCCTGTTGTCCCATTTGCTGCTGACATTAAGCTAGCAGGATGATTTGGGTCAGTGCAGAACCAGGGCAGTGACCTGGAGTGAGCAAGGACTACCTGAATGTATGCGGCCCCAGCCAATATGTGCGGCTGCCTTTTGTTCCATTTCTCCAACATGCAGCCCCAAGTGGAGGCCTCTAGACTGATGGAGGGGCTGGTGGCTCCAGTGTGGTAGGGCTGCATGAGACCCCCAGAGAGACAGACGCTCTGGAACTCACCCTGGAGGATCCAGTGGACCTACCTGTGCACAGTCTGGTCCATCCTAGATCTGTGAGATGTTCCTCACGAGGATGTACTTGGGCTTCTGTGAGTATCACTGCAGCTTTGTAGGATCCCCGTGGCATCAGGAGTACAGCTAGCTACCTGCGGCCTTGGATCTCAGCCTGCATGGCTGGAAGAGAGAGCAGCCAGGCCTGCACCCTAAATACTGTTCCCAGGGAAGGAGTCCCAGGGTGAAGACAAGCAGGGACTTCCTGCAGAGGTGGTACATGTACTCTCCCATACATTTCTTTTTTTTTTTGAGATGGAATTTCACTCTTGTCACCCAGGCTGGAGTGCAGTGGTGCAATCACAGCTCACCGCAACCTCTGCCTCCTGGGTTCAAGCGATTCTTCTGCCTCAGCATCCCCAGTAGCCAGGACTATAGGCGCCCATGACCACGCCCAGATAATTTTTGTATTTTTAGTAGAGATAGGGTTTCACCATGTTGGCCAAGCTGTTCTCGAATTCCTTACCTCAGGTGATCCACCTACCTCAGCCTCTCAAAGTGCTGGGATTACAGGCGTGAGCCACTGCACCCGGCCCCATACATCTTTATTTGGGTGAAATTCCATTAAAGCGAATGCCATGGAAGTCTCAAGGTGGAAGAGTCATAAAAGGAACCCAAGAATGCACCTCAGGTGTTCTGTGGCTGCAAACCTTCCCTCTCCCAGTTCTCAAATCTCATCGCAATTCCAAGGAGTGATGGAATGTTCATCCAGCCAAATCCAAGGAGCTGTGTCAGATGTGATGTGTGCTACTTCTGGCCAAGACTGGGTAACAGGGACTGGATATATCCTCCTGCTTGAAACCATCGCAGACCGAAAAATGGACACAATATATGAAACAACAGTTTTCAAGACATTGAATATCAGATAGCAAAAGACACTAATCCACAAAGCATGGGAAATAAATGAGGTGGGTCCTACAGCTGTCTAGTTTACTGTTTTGAAAATCCAGGGAGACCTGGGGAGCTTGAGTTCTCAAGATAAGGACCAGACAGAAGACAGTTGCACAGATAGAACACTCTGGAGATCTGCAGAGGGTCTCCCACAAGTTTCAGCTGTTCCCAAGTGATCTCTCATAGCCTTTGTTCAGGGAACAAAGAAGGATCTCCTCTCAGAAATGGGGAAAAAATAACCCCCAAAGCTCCAGTCCTGCCTAATAAATTTTGAAAGAAAAATGCAAAAGGATCAAACTACTTCCAAGTAACTTAACTGCACAACAGAACAAAACTCAAGCATACAGGAATCCTAAAACATCCAGCACTCCACAAGGTAAAATTCGCAATATCCAGCATCTAAGTAAAAGTAACCAGACACGCAGAGGCAGGAAAACAAGATCCATAATATGGAGAAAACGCAATCCACTGAAACTGACCCAGAGTTGACAGAGGGTTAGAATTAGCAGACAAAGGGCTGGGCTCTGTGGCTCACACCTGTAATCCCAGCACTTTGGGAGGCTGAAGCAGGCGGATCACCTGAGGTCAGGAGTTCAAGATCAGCCTGACCAACATGGTGAAACCCCATCTTTACTAAAAATATTTTAAAAATTAGCTGGGCTAGGTGGCGGCTGCCTGCATTCCCAGCTACCTGGGAGGCTGAAGTAGGAGAATTGCTTGAACTCAGGAGGCAGAGATTGGAGTGAGCCGATATGGTGCCATTGCACTCCAGCCTGGACAACAAAAGCAAGACTCCATCTCAAAAGAAAAAAAAAGAATTAGCCGACAAAGATAGTAAATCACTGATTGTAACTGTATTTCAGATATTCAAAAAAGTTAAGTAGAGACATGGAAGATATTTTTTAAAGGCCAAGCCAATCTTCTAGAGATGAAACTGTAATGTGTGGCATGAATATACTGGATGGGATTCGACATTAGACACTGCAGAAGAAAAGATTAGTGAACTTGACAGTATAGCAAGAGAAATTCCAAACATTTTTCTTTTCTTTCTGTTTTGGAGAAAAATGTTTATAAGTATCAGTGAGCTATGGGGCAATTTCAAGTGACCTAATATGTGAAACTACAGTTCCCAACAGAAAAGAAGGAAGAAAAAGGAAGAAAAAGTATTGTAAAAAATATGGGGCTGGGCACAGTGGCTTATGCCTATTATCCCAGCACTTTGGGATGCTGAGACAGGCAGATCACTTGAGGTCAGGAGTTCGAGAGCAGCCTGGCCAACATAGTAAAACTCTTGCTCCACTAAAAAAAAAAAAAATACAAAAGTTAGCCGGGCACGGTAGTGCACGTCTGTAGTCCCAGCTACTTGGGAGGCTGAGGCAGGAGAATAGCTTGAACCTGGGAGATGGAGGTTACAGTGAACAGAGATCACATTACTGCACTCCAGCCTGGGCAACAGAGTGAGACACCATCTCAAAAAAAAAAAAGAAAGAAAGAAAGAAAGAAAAAAAAATATATAGACAAAAATTTGCCAAATTTGATAAAAATTGTGAAGACATAGATCCAACAAGTTTGATGAACTCCACTCACAGGAAACACATGAGCAGCTCTATCAGGGCACATGATTAGCAAACTGCTCAAAACCAGTGGTAAAGAGAAAATCTTAAAAGCAATCAGAGAAAAAAAAAAAAGTGTATGTACAAGGGAACCAAAGTAAGATTAACGTCAGATTTCTTATTAGAAACAGCACAAGCCAAGGCTGGGCACAGCGGCTCACGCTTGTAATCCTGGCACTTTGGGAAGCCAAGGCAGCAGGATCACTTGAGCTCAGGAGTTCGAGACCAGCCTGGGCAACATGGCGAAACCCCATCTCTACAAAAAATACAAAAATTAGCCGGCTGTGGCGGTGTGCACCTGTACTACTAGCTACTCAGGAGGCTGAGGCAGGAGAATTGCTTGAGCCCAGGAGGCGGAGGTTGCAGTGAACCAAGATTGTGCCATTGCACTCCAGCCTGGGTAACAGGAGTGAAATTCTATCTCAAAAAACAAAGAAAAAAGAAAGAAAATAAGAAACAACAAAAGTCAGAAGACAGTGGGGCATCTTTAAAGTATGCCACATCTTTAAAGAAGAAAGAAACAGCTCCAAAGTAACCTAGACTTCTATACCTAGCAAACATAACTTCAAAAATGAAAGCAAAATAAAGTCTTTTCCAGACATGCCAAAGCTGAAAGAATTTATCACCAGGAGCAAGCAATTCGCTACCATGCTACAATTTGTTTTTTAAAAAAGGCCTTCATGACAAAGGAAAATGATACCAGACAGAAATATGGATCTACATGAAGGAAAGAATAGTGCCAAAAATATTAATTACGAGGATAAATACATGAGTTTCTCATTATTTAAGTCTCTAAAAGGTAACCAACTATTTAAACAAAAATAATAACAATGCAATATTGGGCTTATAACCTATATAAAAGTAAAGTGTATGACAACAATAGCACAAAAGTCAGGGGGAAAATGGCATATACTCTTGTAATGTTCTATACTATATGCCAAGTGGGATAGTATCATCTCAAGGTAGACTATGATAGATTAAGTGTGTATACCATAAACCCTAAAGCAACCACTAAAATAATAAAGAATTATAGCTAATAGCCAAACAAAATAGATAAAACAAGTCTCACTAATTCTGAAAGGATTTAAGTTGTACAAAGTATGTTCTCTGACCCCAACGCAATTAAATTAGAAATTGATAGCAGACTATCAAGAAAATCCCAAATATTTAGAAATTAAATAATATACTTTTAAGTCACCCATAGGTAAAAGAATAAAGCAAAAGGGAAATTGGAAAATATTTTGAGCTGAACAAAAATAAAAACACAAGATATCAAAATTTATGGGATGCCGCTAAAACAGTACTTAGGGAAAAATTTAAGTACTAAATGTCTACAGTGGAAAAGAAAAAAGTTCTCGAGTGACCTCAGCTTCTACCTTAAGAAATTAGAAAAAGAAGACCAAATTAAACCCAAAATCATAAAATAAAGGAAATAATGAAGATCAGAGTGGAAATCAGTGACATAGAAAGCAGAAAAACATGAAGAAATTTAATGAAACCAAAAGCTGGTGATTTGAAGACATCAATGAAATTGATAAATCACCTGCAAATTACCAATATCAGGTATATATAAGGAATATATACTAGCTATAGAAGACTTACAGATTCTATAGGTAGTAAAAGGACAATAAAGGTATATTATGACAATTTTATGCCAATAAATTGGAAAACAGGTGAAATCAACAAATTCCTTGAAAGACACGAACTATCAAAGCTCACTTAGGAAGAAATAGATATAGCCCCATATGAATGAAAGACATTAAATGTATGGTTTGGAACATCCCTGCAAAGAGAAGTCCACCCCCAGACGGCTTCACTGGTGAATTCTACCAAACATTTAAGGAAGAAACGACTTGTTTAGAAAATTGAAAATGAGAAAATACTTCTCAACTAAGTTTATGAGGCCAGCATTACTCTGATATTAGGAAAAAAGACATTTAACAAGAAAACTGCAGACCAATATCATTTATGAACATTTATGCAAAAAATCTAAACTCAAATGAACTTGGATTCTTACATCATATACAAAAATCAACTCTAAATGGGTCACAGATTAAATGTAATATCTAAAACTATAAAACTTTTAGAAGAAAACAAAAGAAAGAAACCTTAAAGATCTTGGTTAAGGCAAAGATTTCTCACAAAAGCACAATCCATAAAAGAACAAATTGTCAAGTTGGGCTTCATCAAAATCAAAACTTCTGCTCTTCAAAATACACTGTTAAGAAAATGAAAAGACGAGCTACAGAGTGGGAGAAAATATTTGCAAATAATCATCTGCTATAGTATTAGGATATATAAAGAACTCTCAAAACATAATAATAAGAAAACAATTCCATTTTTAAATTGGACAAAAGATTCCAACAGGCATTTCACCCAGAATATACACACATGGCAAATAATCACCTGAAAATATGTTCAACCTCATAAGTCATTAGGGAAATACAAATTAAAACTACAAGGAGGTACCACCACACATCTAAAAGAATGGCTAAAAAGTCTGGCCATACCAAGTGTTGGTGAGGACATGGGGGAACTGGAACTCTCATACATCACTGGTCAGAATGCAAAATGGTGCAACCACGTGATCATTTCTTACAAAGTTAAACAGATACCTACTGTACGATTGAGTCATTCCATTCCTAGGTATTTACCCAAGAGAAAAGAAAGCATTATGTCCATATAGACTAGCAACTTTATTTGTAATAGCCACAAACTGGAAGCAACCCAAATGTCCATTAGCAGGTAAATAGATTTACAAACTGTGGTATAGCCATCTAATGGGTTGTGACTTCGCAACAGAAATAAATTATTGATATATGCATCAGCATGGATGGTTTGAGTGAAAGAAACCAGGCCAAAAAAAAAGAGAGAGAGAGAGTGCATACTGTGTGAGTCCATTTATGTAAATGCTGAGAAATGCAAACTGATATTTAATGACAAAAAGTAGATCAGTGGTCACGTGGGAATGGTTTGGAGTGGGGAGGGAAGGAGGAGGGAGAGATTACAAAGAAACATGAGAAGACCTTTCTAGGGTGACAGATGTCCTTTCTTTTCTTTGAGGTGATGGTTTCATGGGTGTACACATGTATCACAACGTACCAATTCACCCCTCTAAAGATATGCATTTACTGAATGTCAGCCATACCTCAACAAAGCTATTTTTAAAAGAGATTAATGGCAAAGTCTTTGGAAAAGACCAGACTTACTAGCCGTGTGGCCTTTTGCAAGTGGCTAAACCTCTAGTGTCCTAACCTGTAAAGTAGGAACCATATTCTTTTCCTTGTAGGGTTGTTGTGGCAATTAAAAATAACACATTGGATATGTTTTGCAGTAAAAATATGCTCAGTGGTCAGGCGCAGTGGCTCAAGCCTCTAATCCCAGCATGTTGGGAGGCTGAGGTAGGTGGATCACTTGAGGTCAGCAGTTCGAGACTAGCCTGGCCAACAGGGTGAAACCTCGTCTTTACTAAAAATATAAAAATTGGCCAGGCGTGATGGCGCATACGTGTAATTCCAGCTATTCCCAGTGGGGAGGCTGAGGCAGGAGAATCACTTGAACCTGGAAGGTGGAAGTTACAGTGAGCCGAGATTGCACTACTGTGCTTCAGCCTGGGCAACACAGCAAGACTCTCTGGCTCAAAAAAAAAAATGCTCAGTAAGTGATGTAAATAATATAAAATGCTCGAAAGAGTAATAAGAAAAGTAATCATCACTTGACCCTAAAATGTCCTGCTTTTGTATTTCTGGAGGGATTTCTGTTAATGGTTTGAAGGCCATGGCATGGTAAGATGTGACCCACCCATATCACCTACTCTTCCCACTCCCTCCTCCTGTTCTTCCTAGTTTGGCCAGAGCTAAAAGGGGTTTCCCTCAGTCTCTGCCAACGTGCAGCCCTGCTCCCAGCCACCCCACCTTCATGGGTTCATCCTCTCGCTCATTTGGGACCTGGAACCACATAGACTTGTAGGGAAGAAAACTTTCCTGGGGCGATTAGGAGAATGCATGCCAAGCGCACAGCCTGGCTCCAGGCACATGGAACACACAGGTACACGTTAGCAATTGCGGTTCCACTAAATGAGCCTGAGGTCTTTCTGTTCCGGCTGCTGGGTCCTCTCACACACCTGGAGAGCTCTGCTGTGGTGATGGGACGCGTGGAGACCCAATCCTGTTGTAGGAAAGGGTGGGGAGAGGAAGGCAGACATCCTCCCTGTCCTCAAGGGTTTGCATTTCCGTGAACTGCCTTCGAGAGGGGCCTAGGACAGCCTCAGAGATGCGGGGAGTGACAGGAGCCGAAGCTGGGAAAATGCCATGAGATGAGAAGCTGTCCCATCTGTGTGTGAGTGTGAGAGTGTGTGTGAGTGTGATTGTGAGAGTGTGGGTGTTTGAGTGTGGGTGTTTGAGTGTGGGTGTGTGTGTGTGAGTGGGTGTGTATTTGTGTGTGAGTGTGTGTGAGTGTGTATTTGTGTGGGGGGTGTGAGTGTGTATTTGTGTGAGTTTGTATATGTATTTGTGTGTGAGTGTGAGTGTGGGTGTGAGAGTGAGTGTATTTGGGGGGGGCGTGTATGTGTATTTGTGAGAGAGTGTGGGTGTGGGTGTGGGTGTGTGAGAGTGTGTGTGTTTGAGATTTGTCACCCCCATTCCCCTAGCACAGTGCCTGGCATGTAATCACGTCTGTATTTTGGTTAACAGTGAGTAGACGAGAATAAATGGAGCTAGTGATGTAAAAGCAGGGGAGCAGGTGAGCAGAAGCCGAGACCCTGAGCAGAGGGTGAGAGGGCAAGAAAGGAGCCTGCCTGGCTGGAATCAAGACACAGCTCTGGGGCAGTTGGATGTGAGTGGGGAGGGGGGAAGTCTGAATGGCAGAATAGAGCATTTGGACTAGGTTTGAACTCTCGGGGTGTCTGGACATCTCTGGATGTCAGGAAGGTCCCCAGGTCCCCCTTCAGCTCTGTGGTCTCTCCAGCTGCTGTAAGCACGTACTTGCTTCCTGGTTCCCCAGACAGGCCAAGCCCATTGGAGAATCTTGCCTCCTAGTCCCCTCTCCCACCCACAGAAGCAACTGCTCTGAATGGGGCACCAGAGACCTCTTTCTCCTGTAGCAGAGGCCCCCGCTCCCAGCCAGAGAAGGGCTGAAAAGTCCCGGATGGAGCGCTGACATCCCCACAAATGCCCACGTGCGTGCATGCCACTCACTCAGTGTCACAGTCACTTCTGAACATCAGGGAGCCAGTGCCAAAGCCAACCAGAACAGCATCAGGGACTCCCATCCCAGCCAGGCAGCAGGGAACAGCAGATGGGCAGGCCGTGGTGACTACGAGCCATGTACTCAGGGCCTGAGCGAGCTGGCTCCCTTCCCACCAGGTCAGGGCTGACCTGCATCTGGGACAAATAACTCAGGGCTCATGGATGCAGGGCTTTGGGGCGGGTGGACCTGGTGTCTCATGGTGCCTTCTGACCTTGCTCCTTTTGAGCCATATGAGCCCTCCCCTGTGGCACTTTAGATCATTCAGAGTTTCTGGAACCAGCAGGCAACTTGAGGAAAGTGACACCTGGCCACACCAGAAGGCTGTTTCCCACTGACTGCTGCACAGAGGTCTATGGGTGTTTGGTGTACCCCAGTAGGCCCCTCAAGGGCAGCCTGGTTACTACCCCTGGTTCTGGGTGGATTCTCCTTCCCTTTAAGGTACATCCCTAACTGAGAACCTAAGAACTGAGCTACAGTGAAGTTTTGTGTGAGGTGCAACGTCTAGTTCTGCCCAGCCATGGAGAAGTGGAGCTTTCATGGGATCAGAGAGAGATTGGAGCACAAGTCCTTTGGATAAAGGCTTCTTTATCTAGTGCTCTGAACTGGATAAGAAATAGTCCTGTCTCTCCTCTTCGCCATCCAGCAGGGAGCTCCCCCTTCTCCGCCTCACGCCCTGGCTGCCCCCACCCAATTCAGAGCCTTGCTTCTCTTGCCTGGATGCCCAGGCAGCAGCCACAAGGCCTGAGCATTGGGCTTGGAGCTTGGAAACCCCCCACTTGACCCCGAATATGCATGCACCTCTGTGGCCACGCCTGCGTGTGCGTGTGCGTGGACCTGCACGTGAGCGCGTGGGACCGGAATCGCTGCTGGAGCATGTTGCCCTCTGTCTGCCCATCCAGGTTACTCCTCGCTGCAGGACGAGCTGCTGTCCCCTGCCTCCCTGGGCTGTGCGCTTTCCTCTCCGCTACGTGCAGACCAGTACTGGAACGAGGTGGCCGTCCTAGACGCCATCCCCTTGGCTGCCACGGAGCATGACACCATGCTGGAGATGTCTGACATGCAGGTGTGGTCCGCGGGCCTCACACCCTCCCTGGTCACTGCTGAGGACTCCTCTCTGGAGTGCAGCAAGGCCGAGGACTCTGACGCCACAGGTCACGAGTGGAAGTTGGAGGGGGCACTCTCAGAGGAACCTCGGGCCCCCGAGCTGGGCTCTCTGGAACTTGTGGAGGACGACACAGTGGATTCAGATGCCACAAATGGCCTTATCGATTTGCTTGAACAGGAGGAAGGTCAGAGGTCAGAAGAGAAGCTGCCAGGTTCTAAGAGGCAGGATGACGCGACAGGTGCAGGGCAGGACTCAGAGAATGAAGTGTCTCTTGTTTCAGGCCAGCAGAGGGTGCAAACCCGAATCACACACTCCCCCACCGTGAGTCAGGTGATCGAGAGGAGTCAGGACAGGTAAGCGCTTGGCTGCGGGAACGGGGTTCCTTTGTGTCTTCTGGGCTCCTGGGTAAGATTGTGCCTTGCAGTGAGGACACAGGTGTTGATGCCAACCCTGACCCTGGGTTCTAATTGCCCTGGAGCAAATACATTCGGTCTGGCAGCTGCAAAATATAGGAGCATAGTTGCCATCTTCAAAAGCCAGGGCTTTCCCAGCACCCCATCAGGTATGCCCGGCAGGAGAGACCCCAGGAGCACTGAGAGAGCACACATGCAGACACTAGGGAACTGGGAGGGCTCACTTAGGGTCGTGAGGGCATGGGGAGGGCTCATTTAGGGATATGAGGGTGCCAGGAAAGCTCCCTTAGGAAAATTAGGGTGCCAGGAGGGCTCACTTAGGGACATAGGGCACTAGGAGGGCTCACTTAGGGACATGAGGATGCTGGGAGGGCTCACTTAGGAACATAGGGTGCTGGGAGGACACTGGGAGGTCTCACTTGGGGACATAGGGCCCTGGGAGGGTTCACTTAGGGACAGGAGGATGCTGGGATGGCTCACTTAGGGACACAGGGCGCTGGGAGGGCTCACTTAGCGACAGGGCATTGGGAGGGCTTGCTTAGGGACATCAGGGTACCCAGAGGGCTTGCTTAGGGACATCAGGGCTCCAGGAGGGCTCACTTAGGAGAGCAGTCATGAGGCTGGGGAGACTGTGGCTCAGCGTGCTGCTGGAGCTGGTTTTCTGAGCTCCTCTCCCCCTGCCTGCTTCCTGTTGAAGGCCATATTTAGTTGAAAGCCATATTTAGAAGCACCAGTACCCAGGGAGGTTATTTGTGTGCAGTCACACAGCCTGCATGTGACAGAGCTGATAATGGCGCCCTCCCCACTTACCCCTTTGAAGGAGGGGCCGGTGGGCTTTCAGCTGTAGAGCAGTGGGTGCTCTCCTCCCCAAGCTTCCCGTGCTGAGAAGGCCCCACCCTGTGCCACAGCAGAAAAGCCGCATGGGCAGGACAGGAGAAGGTGATGCGTTTCCCAGACACCACGAGTGTGCACCCAGGGCCGGTTCACCTTGGAGCTCTCATCGTCCCATCTGGGTCAGGGCCTACAGCACGCCTCTCCACTGGGTGCAGGGAAGGATGTCAAGGCAAGCCAGGCCTTGCGGTTGCAGAGAGAGATGACACAGACAGGAGATGGGGCTCACGTTGCCCCCTAGGGCTGGCACAGGAGGCAGATGACAGAGGAATCCCCCTTCCTCCAGGTCACCTGGCTTGCCACCTTTTCCCTAAAGTAAGGACACGGTTCTTGTGCCCCCAGGAGGCGGTTCCAGGCCCCCACTCCAAGGAACTCAGGACTGGCCAGATCAAGGAAAGCTGTTCTTGTGTCCTCTCCCAGCCTGTGTGGCCCCTCAGTCCCACGCTGAGGCCCAGGCTGCTGGGGCCATCCCGCCGGATCTGTGCAGTGTGGCACCAGTCCCCAACAGGAGGGGAAAGGAAGTAGTTTGGAAGTTGAGACAGAAAAGACTTCATTTGTTTCCTAAACAAATCCTTGGGTTCATGGGGAGGATTGAACAGACAGAGCTTAGGCCAGTTTAAAGTGAAATAGTGGCCTTCCCTGGAGAGAGGCGCCTTCCTGGGACAGCCGTTCCTTCATTTATTGAGCACCCATGGGGGCTGCAGGCTGGCACTGCATTACTGCAGCAGGGTTGCTAACGGGACAGGAAGGCCTGGGCTCTAGGCCTATTGTGTTACTTCCTGGCGCTGTGACCTTGGTCAGCCTTCTAATGGGGACAGATGAATTTCATCCCCTCACTCGGCAATATTTATTGAGTGCCTACTGTGTGCCAGGCACCCGTAAAGAGTGCCTGGGTGCTGGCATTGAATAAAACAGAAAAAAATTCTCCACCTGCAAGAAGCATCGTTCTAGCAGGGAAACTAACAAGAAACAAGATAAAGTAAGTAAAATTAGAAGTCGTTAAAACAGAAATTCTAGATAATAAGTGCTAAAAAGGAAAGTCAAGCAGGGAAGGTGTGTGCATGGAGAGAAGGCAGGCTGGAATTACAGATGGGCGGCCGGGGAGGCCTGCATGAGTGCCAGCTGAGAGACCTCAAAGAATTGAGGGTGAGTGTGAAACATGTCAGGGAGGACGCTCCGCAGAAGGCCTGGCCCCTCGAAGGAGACCATGCTTGGCACGTGCCCTAACAGAGTGACCAAGCCCATGCAGCTGGGGAGGGGAGGGTGAGCAGGGTAAGCTGCACCTGCCTTGAGAGGAGACTGGCGTGCCCCAGCGGAGAAGCAAGAGGTGCTTCGGGAGGGAAGGGCTGTGAGCTTGTGGGCTGGGATGGCAGCGGTGGCCGTGCTGAGAGGTGGGTGGGTGGAGGACATATTTCAGAAGCATCTGCTGACAAATACAACACAGGGTAAGAGAGGAAGAGAGGGGTCAAGGACAGCAGTGGTGTCCTCAGTCTGCTTGCTGTGAGCATGAAGATACCATCGATGGCAGTGG
This sequence comes from Cacajao melanocephalus, assembly GCA_963573385.1. Taxonomy (NCBI): domain Eukaryota; kingdom Metazoa; phylum Chordata; class Mammalia; order Primates; family Pitheciidae; genus Cacajao; species Cacajao melanocephalus. Next base: position 106,686 of record CAUYLG010050736.1, on the reverse strand, counting down.
GGCTTGGGGTGGGACAGGCTTGGGGGGAAGATCCTGAGTGTGGATTGGATTGCGCTGTCCTAGAGATGCCCAGTAGAGATCCAAAGTAGACATGTGAGCCAGACTACATCTCTACAAAATTTTTTAAATAGCTGGATGTGGTGGTGTGCGCCTGCAGTCCCAGCTACTCAAGTGGCTGAGGCGGGAGGATTGCTTGAGTCCAGGAGTGCGGAGCTGCAGTGAGCTGTGATTGTACCACTGCACTCCAGACTGGGTGACAGAGTGAAGCCCTGTCTCAGAAAACAACAACAACAAAGTAGAGTTGTGGAGGAGGCAGCGGGGTGCACGCATCTGCAGTTCGAGGAGAGGAACCGAGCTGAAGACACACGTCCAGGAGCGCTGGGCATAGAGATGGGCTTTGGGGGCGTGGAATGAATTAGCTTGCTTAGGAAGCGGATGTGGATGGTGGTGAGGTCTGAGAACTGAACCCCTGGGTGCTCCAAAGTTCAGAAGTCAGGAAAGTTAGGAGGAACCAGCAGAGGACATGGAGCAAGACTGGCCAGAGAGGAAGTGGGGGTGGGCACCAGGCCAGCGCCTTCCAGGAGCCACAGGAGAATATGTCTTGAGGGGGAGAGAATGACCACCTTATCAGATGAGGACTGCTGAGTGGGAAGGGCCTGGAGAGCAGAACGGGGTGGTGGCAGAGCTCAAGGATGTGGGATGAGAGTATGGAGGCCCCAGTGCTTGGACCATCAAGGCGAGCCAAGCGCCCTGGGAGCCCCAAGGGAGAACCGTTCACCCACAGGGAGGGACCAGTGGCCTCTCCACCTGGACAGCATGAGAGGGGCCACGTGTGCCCCTCTGAACCACAGCAGTCAGGTGGGCGATGTGCTCACAGGCTTCTGACATTTGGAGGGATGGGAGGACGGTCTGTGTCCTTGATGAGCCAGAACTCCGGAGGGAGAGAGTGTCTAAAAGGAATGAGACCGATGAGTGACCAGGTGTCCTTTCTCTCTCCCTGGCCGGCCATCTGCTGCCTCCCCTGGACCCCAGACTGCAGGACTGGGATGCAGACGGCTCCATTGCCTCATACCTGCAAGATGCTGCACAAGGTTCCTGGCGAGAGGAGGTCACACAAGGCCCACACTCATTCCAGAGAACGAGCACCAGAGCCAAAGGGCTGGAGCCCAGCGGGTCTCAGGAGTACGAGAAGGTCCTGGTGTCGGTGAGCGAGCACATGCGGACAGAGCAGCCCAAGGCCGAGAGCTCCCAGGCCGACAGGGACCGGAGGCAGCAAGGCCACGGAGAGCAGGTGCGGGAAGTTGAGAGCCCGATGGGTGCTGCATGCCGCTGTTCATTCCCAGCATCGGAAGGGGCCAGGGCTCCAGGGCTGCCTCTCATGCACTCAAGCCCTGAGCTAAGCACATCTCCTTCCTTTTATACTTGTGGTGGTGCTTGTCTTTCTCTAGAAGTCAAGATCCAAGGGCATGGCCCACCTTTCTGCCTCCTGGCTGCCTGCTAAGGCGCCTGTACCCGCTGGGCAGCTGCTGATCAGAGTGGCTGAGCAACTTGCTCTAAGCCGCAGTTTCAGAAGTGGGCTCTGAGCTAGGTCTGGCTGACTTCAGAGTTGTGGCTTGTGTTGGTTTTCTTGTTCTCTCACGTTTTAGGAAGGGCTAGGAGCCGAGCACTGGGCGTGGGCTTACTCTTGTCCTACTGTGGCCTGTGCACGTGCCCAAGCCACTCTCTTCCCAGCACCTCAGGGCCCTCTTTGTTAAAAGAGGGAGTGATTTGCATGTTGCCAAATTTCCTTGGTTCTGGAATTCTGTGGCTGTTCAGGTGGCCTCTGGATGGCAGACACCAAGTGGAAGAGGGGCCCTGGGATAGAGAGAACCCTCCTCTCTGCTCCTGATTTCTCGGGCCTCTCCCTCTCTCAGCCCTCCCTCCTTTCTTCCACTTCCGCAGACTCCCTTTGAGTTTGATGAATTTTATTGTTTTCTATTCAATCCCCTTCCTTATTCCCAGGTTCCATGATAACCCACTTGTGGCCAGTCTTGTTTCATCTGCAGCCCCCACTTTCTCCCGCTGACCTATTATTGGGAAGCACATCCTAGCCATCGTACGAATGGGTGTCTTTTCCATCTGTGTTCTTTTAAAACACGCACCACCGTTCTGCGCATGTGCGTGTTTAGTATGCACACCGACAATGCTTTCTACGTCTCTCTTTTCACACCTCATCCAGGCATGGTGCTTCCCCCTTCCTCTCCTTCCCCTCTTTCTTTCCTTTTCTCCCTTCCTACCTGAACCTTAGCCATTGCAGTGCACCTGCGAGGACTCCAGGACTAGGGTGGCTCTGGAAGGAAGGCCCTAAGTAGCTGGCCATGGAGCTGCTAGGAATTCAGTCAGGTTTTATTTAGAACGCTCCCCTGCAAAGTATGTGCCCTGGGCGGGGCCGGCGGCTGTGTGCATTTCTCACTGCAGGCGGTCCGTGCTTTCTTCCGTCAGGCCCTCCTGGGCGCCCAGTTCTCCTGCTCCCAGAGCACATGTGATCTTAACTGGGTGTCTTCTCCTGAATCCCTGGGGAAAGAGAAAGACGCCTAGAGCACTTTTCCCACTGCCCCTGTGCACTCAGCCCTTGGCGAGGGGAAGTGGACCCGGGAGCCCGGGCAGCAGGCATGACGGTCCCAGGGCCTCACAGGGAGGGCCTGCGAGATTAGGCATCCAACTCCCTCGACTATAAACAAGGGCACTGCGGACCAGAGGAGGGGCTTTCTCCAGGGTCACGCAGTGGACCAATATCAGGGACCAGGAGAGTACAGATCCCTCAGTTCCCAAGCCCCACATCCTTACCTTCAGCCCGCACATGCAAGGCCAGCACGCCCAGCCGGGAACCCGAGATGCCGATGGGAGGGCCTGGTGGGCTGCTGCCAGTGTTCACCTCACAGGCCCCCAGGGCTGATAAGGAGGTCCTTGAAGGTGATGATGGTTTGCAAAGCACCCACTTAGCATTTCCACCGGACCTCTGCAAACAGTGACAGGGAGACAGAGAGATTGCGTGTAACTTGGGACTTGGGCAGTGGCCTGAGATGACTGTGACCCAGCTGACTTCTCTGAGGACTTAGGAGGAAACACCTGAAGTTGGACTCTTCTTGATTGGGCCAAAACCAGATGCTTCCCCAGGCCTGGCTTCTTTGCACATATTTTCCCCATGCTTTCTTTTGAAATGAGGAGCATTGTGGAGTGAGAGGCATTTGGGATCTGACTCCTCCGTTTACTTACTCTTCCACCTAGGCAGAATACGTTGCTTCTGTTTCCTTTGTGTAAAACGGGAAGATGATAGAACCTACGTAGTTAGGATTGTGGTAAGGTGTCACTGAATTAACGTGAAATCCACATAGAACCATGCACTATCACAAGCGTCTGCCATTGTCATTCATAGTGGTAGCATTCATAAGTGGGTGATTGTCCCAGCAGCCTTGAAAAGGGGTGAGGAGAGCACTTTAACCCCTGCTTCACAGATGAGGAAACTGAGGCACAGAGACGGTACCCCGCCTTCCCAAGACCCCACAGTGGGTAAGTTGCGGGGTCAGTCTGCTGCGTCCCAGATCTGTGTTCTTTCTGCCATGCTACACTGGCACTCAGAGAGGAACAGGCTGATCTAGAAAGTGAATTTTTTCCCATCCGCAGCTGCTGTGGCTGCATTTGTGAATCAGCTCTGTAAATGTGAGTTGAATGCACGTGGTTCCTGCTGTGGGCATTGATAGCCTCACCCGGGAAGAGCCTTTAAGGGCAGGCCTTAAATAGACACAGCAGCTCCACACTTCAGTTTTAGGAGGCTGTGCCCCGTAAAGGAAGGGTGCAAGGGCCTGCGGGCTGGCGGAAATTACAGACCGGCTTCCAGGTAGCCCCACCGCCTGTGCTGGGCACCTGCTGTGCTCACTGGGCTGGGCGTGAGCCCATCACTCACCCTTTTGGGGCTATTTTTGAAACAGACCCTTAAATATCCAGCGTATTAGCTGGTTTCATACCATGTGATGTGCTGGGGTCATCATTGGGATCACTGTGGTAGCAGCCCACGGACACACAAGTAGCCGTTTTCCCAGACCGAATTTACTTTCTGGAGTCCCTGACAGAAATTTTCCATGGGCAGAACTCTCTCTAGTTCCCATGTGGACCGGCAGGCAGGATAGGCCAGAGGCCAAGCCCCCGCTTCCAGCTTTCTGGGCAGGGTGGGGCAGGGCGGGGCGGGGCGAGGCAGCAGTGGGTGTCACTCACACAGTGACTTTCACTTGTGCTTTCAGTGCTCAGGACACAGGCACCTGCCGGCTTCCTTCTAGCCCGGTTGGACAGCTCCTGCAGCTGGTTTGGGGAGCTAAAATTATAGGAGCCTGACGTCACCCGAGCCACACAGGGCAGAGCCTGGCTGCTGAGAGGAAGGGCACTTGGGCCGGGCTGCTCCAGCCGAGAGGGCCATTCAGTGTCCTGCCCAGAGAGAGAGAGAATCAGTGAGAGACCAAGAGAGCAAACCAGAGACAGAGAAGGGGAACACAAGGGTCCCTGGGGGACTCAGGAGTCCCGGTGGAGAATGAGAGGCGGGCCTCCCACGGTGGCCAGGCCCCTGGCTGCACTGGTCCCCAGAGGGCCGGGCTGGTGAGGAGGCGAGGATGTGGACTTTCGTCACCCAGCTCCTGGTCACGCTGGTGCTGCTGAGCTTCTTCCTGGTCAGCTGTCAGAATGTGATGCACATTGTCAGGGGCTCACTGTGCTTCATGCTGAAGCACATCCACCAGGAGCTGGACAAGGAGCTGGGGGAGAGCGAAGGGCTCAGTGACGACGAGGAGACCATCTCCACCAGGGTGGTCCGGCGGCGGGTCTTCCTGAAGGTAACCGCTGGCAGCAGGCCAGCGGGGCTGGCGGTGCGGTTGCCGCTGCTATGGGGAGCTCCGGACCCAGAGTTGGGACACGCTGGACGAAAAGGACCAGGAGGCCCCCAGGGATCGGGTTCTGTCCTGGGAGCCAGAGTGTGGCAGTGCCCACCGGAACCCACCCTCCAGCCCCCAGCGCGGTGTGACAGTGACACTAAACACTCAGCTCTGGGACTCGGAGGCTGCTCTCATCCTGTTCCTTTGTTTCTTTCTTCTTTCTCTCTCCTCTTCTCTCTCTTCTTCTTCTCTTCTCTTCTCTTCTCTTCTCTCTTCTCTTCTCTTCTTCTCTTCTCTTCTTCTTTTTAGAGATGAAGTCTTGCTCTTTAGTCCAGGCTGGAGTGCAGTGGCAGGGTCATGGCTCACTGTAACCTTAAATTCCTAGGCTCAGGTGATCTTCCTGCCTTAGCCTTCTGAGTAGGTGCGACTGCAGGCATGTACCTGGCTATTTTTAAATTTTTTTTGTAGAGACAAGGGCTCACTATGTTGCCCGGATTGGTCTTGAACTCGGCTCAAGCCGTCCTCCAGCCTCAGCCTCCCAAAGTTCTGAGATTGCAAACGTGAGCCACCACGGGATTGCACCCGGATGGTCCTGTTTCTGTCACCAACTGGCTCTGGAGTTTTGGGCAAGTCACATTCTGGATGATGCTGCCTGTGCAAGGGCTTTTCTGTACTGCAAAGTGCTGTAAAAATAGGAAACAGGTGCCTCACTTCCTCTCTCAGGGCCTCCTCCATCAGACTTGCGTAATCGCCCCCATTTTGCCGATTCCCAGAGGGTGGTGTGAGGGCCGAGTGCACAATTGCGAGCTCGGGCTGTTCGTCTTCAGGCACCCGGACCTTCAGGGGACGCACTGGGAGCCCTGGCATGGCTCCTGCTTCGCTGCGTGCTGAGCCAGGGTTTCCCACTGGGGGAGTTATTGGGCTGTGGCTATTTCGGCTGCTGCTGTTTCATTTCCTCTTTCTCCACGACTCCCACTCACCAATCTTGCATTTTCTCCCTTTCTCTAATTCTAGGGGAATGAGCTTCAGAATATTCCAGGGGAGCAGGTGACAGAGGAGCAATTCACAGATGAGCAGGGCAACATTGTCACCAAGAAGGTGGGTGCAGAGCGTTCCCTCTGTGCTGGGGAGAGGTAGGTGGGCTAGAAGCTAAAAGGTGATGGAAGCCTGCAGCTTCTCCCTGCTGCCCTGAGAGCCCATGAGCACAGCCGGGCTGGCAGCCCCCGCTGCTCAGGAGGGATGGAGGGCCCAGGATCTGGGAGCTTTGGTCAACTGAAGTTCAGACATGGTGTCCGCACAACCGCTTTGTCTGAGTCAACCTGAATAGCTCCTACTGCTCCCTTCCAGAAAAGCCGCCCCCAGGAAACATCCCAGACCTAGTCCCGTGATGCCTAACCTGAAAACAGCTGTTAAACAAGCAGTTTGATCATCCCTGGCCTACCATGAACCTCCTCAAATAACAAGGATGTGGGCTGGGTGTGGTGGCTCACACCTGTGCTCCCAGCATTTTGGGAGGCCAAGGCAGGAGGATTGCTTGAGCGCAGGCATTTAAACTAGCCTGGGCAATATGGCAAGACCCCAGCTCTAAAAAAAAAGTTTAAAGTGATATATATCGATATGTGTATACACACACACACACACACACACACACACACACATATACATATACACATACAATATGGCAAGACCCCAGCTCCACAAAAATTTTAAAGAGATATATGTAGATATGTATATACATACACATACACACACACACAGATATACATATACACATACAATATGGCAAGACCCCAGCTCTAAAAAAAATTTTTAAAGAGAGAGAAATATATATGTATATACATACACATACACACACACATATATGCATATAAACATACAATATGGCAAGACCCCAGCTCAAAAAAAATTTTAGTAAGAAATATGTGTGTGTTATATATATGTATGTGTATATATGTGTGTGCATAGGTGTGTGCATATATGTATATACATATATATGTGTGTTATATATATATACACATATACACATACAATATGGCAAGACCCCATATATGTGTGTTATATATGTATACATATATATAAAACACACATATATGTGTTATATATATGTATATATGTGTTATATATGTATGTGTGTGAATATATGTATATACATATACATGTGTGTATATACACACACATATATTTTTATGTGTATATATGTGTGTGTATGTGTGTGCCTATATGTATATACATATATCCCACACACACATATATGTATATACATATATGCACACACATACACACACACATATATATACACATACAAAAAAAATTAGCCAGGCATGGTAGCGCATGCCTGCAGTCCCAGCTACTCAGGTGGCTGAGGCAGGAGGATGACTTAAACCCAGCAGTTCAAGGCTGCATAAGCTATGATTGAGCCACTGCACTCCAGCCTGGGTGACAGAGTGAGACCCTGTCATGATAATTAATTAATTAAAAGGAAGTGGAAATGCATCAAATTGGCAGCAGATATTAATTCAGCAGACATGACCCTGCCTGTCAAGTGTGGGGCACGGTGCTAGCTATGTGTAAAAGAGAGGAGGAGCCGAGGCAGGATCTCGAATATGCTTCTGCTGGGGTGCAGCTTGCACTACCCGGAGCAAGGCTCCTTGGGCAGCTGTCTTTCCTCCTGCACCGTGAACTGCTTGCAGGCAGGGACCATGTCTCACTGATGTTTCATCTCCCACTCAGAGCACATGGCACGTACAGAGTAAAGGGTTTGAATATTTGGACAGGTGAACACAGGAATGGGTGGGTGAAAAAGACATGCCATCTGCCCTTAGGGGCATGGGAGTAGAATGGGGAAGAGCACAAACTCCCGTCCATACAAAGAAGCTAAACAGAAGACTGTGGGCTCAAGGGGGAGGTCACATCCAGTCACACCTTGGTCATGAAATGACACTGCCAAGGCCCCTTCAGGGCTGTCCAGGATAAGGTTTTCCATAAAGTGATGGGACAAAGGCTGTCCTTCTTCTTGGCCTTTCAAGGAGGGGCTCCTAGGACAAAGGCTCCCTCCCCCTCAGAGCTCATTCCTGGGACCTGCTCTTCTGAAGCTCCATCTTGAGGGCTTGACCAGCCCTTTCTTTTTTTGTTTTTTTGACACAGAATCTCGCTCTGTTGCCCAGGCTGAAGTGCAGTGGTGTGATCTCAGCTCACTGCCACCTCCATCAGCCAGGTTCAAGTCATTCTCCTGCCACAGCCTCCCCAGTAGCTGGGATTACAGGTGCCCGCCACCACGCCCATATAATTTTTGTATTTTTAGTAGAGATGGGGTTTCACCATGTTGGCCAGGCTGGTCTCGAACTCCTGACCTCAGGTGATCTGCCCATCAGCCTCCCAAAGTGCTGGGATTATAGACGTGAGCCCCCAAGCCCTGTCTGACCAGCCCTTTCCTCCTTCCCTTCCTTTCCCAGATCATTCGAAAGGTGGTTCGGCAGATAGACCCGTCCAGCGCCGAAGCTGCCCAGGAGTACGAGGAGGTGATTGTCGAGGGGCCCCTGGAGGATCCCAGTGAACTGGAGGTCGATATTGATTCCTTTATGAAACACGTTAAGGTACTGAGGCGCCCGTGGCCCTGGGAGACCCAGCGCCCTTACTGCTGCCTCGCTCAGCCCCTCTCGCGGGCCCATCTGCGCCACACCTCCCTCCACTCACCTCTTCACGAGCTCTCTCTCAAGTCTCCCCTCTCCCCAGTGGGCAGTGTGTCTGCCGCCTCCGTGCGGTCTCCTTTCGATCTTCTGCCTGTGTTCTGCCCATCTGTGCGATCTGTCCTGCTTTCTGTCTCTGCTGCTGTCTCCAGGTGGAGCTGAGAGGGAGTGGCCTACAGCCGGACCTGATAGAGGGCAGGAAGGGGGCCCAGATAGTGAAGCGGGCCAGCCTGAAAAGGGGGAAACAGTGACCCCGAGCCGCTCTCCTTGGAGTAGCCTCTCGGGAGGTAACGCCGCCCTTTTCATCCCCTCTGCATGGCTTGGTCTTTGGTGGAGTGGCTGCTCCCCGTCTCACCCCATCCCCTCCCAGCCACCCCAGCATGATGCAGGACAAACAACTTGTTGCTGTGTCTTGAGGCAGATTCTCACTTCCCAGCCCTACTAACGTGGCTCTGAGCCCCAGCTTCCTCATCAAGGAAGCAAAGTTAGTAATACGCACTTCTCAGGGACTGCACGGTTTTCTAAGAATGGTTTTTGGGCTGAGCACAGGGGGTCATGTCTGTAATCCCAGCAATTTTCGAGGTGGAGGTGAGAGGATTGCCTGAGGCCAGGAGTTTGAGACCAGCCTGGACAACAGAGAGAGAAAGAGAGAGAGGGAGAGAGGGAGAGAGAGAGAGAGAGAGAGGGAAAGAGAGAGAGAAAGGAGAATGAAAAGAAAGAAAAAATGCTCTTTGAAGAGTAAAAGCACTCTGTAAATCTAAGTGATAATATTATCTTGGAAAGCAAGCAGTGGGGGTCTGGAGGGCGATGGACAGGGCACTGGAGAGGACAGGAGAGTCTGTCTGGGCTCAAGACTGAGGACTGGGCAGTGTCTTGAACCTGGAGCCCAGCTACAGTCCTGACCAGGCCAAGGCTGAGCTTCTCCTGGGTGTCTTGTGAAACACGTTGCTCCCTTGCTTTCTAGGAAAGGGCTGAGCTAACAGGCGCAAGGGGTGGACGACATGCTTTCTGCAAGTCAGGAGACCGTCAGGGCTGGGGCCTGGGCCCTGGTGCACGTGTGTGAGCATGGGGTAGTGTGGCTACGGAGCAGGAGCGTGTGTTGCGTGCCAGGCTGTGCCGTGCCATGAGGGAGGGCCGTGAAGACGCTGCGCAACGATCTCCAGTGGGTGTGTGCAGTGCTGGGGGCTTCAGCGGCCAGCTCTGATCTCCATCCTCCCTGGGGCATCCTGTACTGAGCTGCCCCGAGGCCCTTCATGCTGCCCAGCTCGGGGCAGCTCAGTACAGGATGCCTCGGGGTGGGAGTCAGCAGGAGGCGAGGGGGCATGGTGGCCCCGGTGCAGCGCTACCCAGGTGTTACCATTCACACCCCAGGGCCTGACTCTGGGGCCGAGCAGCAAGGAGGCTCTGGCTTTCTGCGTTCGGAAAAATCAGGGCCTGCTGCCTCTTGAGCCACCAGAAGTGCTGACTCTGGGCTTCCCGATATATCTCAGCACTTGGGCAAAAAAGAGGACTGGCAGATCCAGTTATAGGATAAAATTAGACCTGACACCTCGGCAGCTTAAGGAGGTCACCGTGTTAACCCCTGCACTGCCAGGGGTCCTACTAGGCTGCTGGTTTAGAAGACTCTGAGCAGCTGCTGTCGCATCCGGGAAGGAACCCAAAGGTGCAAATAACGTTAAAAGCAGCGAAGGGAAAGGAAAAGTACCCTCTTCTGACTTATTATGTAGCGGTGGAGGCTGCGGCTTTAAATTCCTGTTTGGCTCAGGTTCTACGGCTGCTCCTGAACAGGGGGAAGGAGGGAGCCTTGAATTCTGTTTTAATTTGCTGTAAATGATCTGCAACATGGCTGAAGCCCCCCCTGCCAGGTGATTAAGGACCAGATCACACGAATTTGGTTGTCAGAAGCATGGAGCGGCCTGGCTCCAGGACAGCATTGAGCCCTCTGTCAGTGACAGGCATGGGGACAAGTGTGATGGGGGTAGGAGCAATGGCAAGGGAGAGGCAGAGAAAAGCTCCTGTTGAGGTCCCAGAGGGTTAGGGGACAGCATCAAATGCCCTACCCTTCCAACCAGGGCAAAGGCTACAGAGAAATTGGTTGAGGGCCCCAAAGGCTTTCTAATTGACTACCTCCCACCCCCCACAAGCGTGTACAGCCAATCCTCATCATTCACAGATTCTGCATTTGCGAATTCGCCTACTCACTACCATTTATCTGTAGCTCCAAAGCTGACACTCACCGTGCTTTTGTTCATCACAGACAGGCACACAGGGACGAAAAGTTCGTTGCCCAACTTGTGCAATCCTAGCTGAGGATGAACAAGGCCACACTCTGCCTCCTTGCTTTGTACTATAAATAAGTGTCCTCCTTGCGATCTGGGTAGTGCCGTGTTTTTGAATTTTTGGTTTCATTGTTTAGAACGGCCCCTGAGGGCAGTGCTGAGTGCAGTCTGGTGTTAAGTGCAAGAAGGCTGATATGTTCCTTAAGGAGGGAGTATACCTCAGATAACTCTGCTCAGGGATGAGTTAGAGTGCCTGGGGGGCGAGGTCAGTGCGCGTGAGTCAACCATATATATTACATAAGGTGTCTTGAAGCAGAAATGCACATAAGACAGCTACGTGTTCATAAGTTGACCAAAATATGGTGGCCAGAGGCACGCGAGAGCCTAACCTTGTATTTCCCTTAGGAGCAATGTTTCAGTATTCACTAATTCCGTGTTCACAGTGACATTTTATTTACGTATGTATGTATTTATTTATATTTTAAGAGGGAGTCTTGCCTTGTCACCCAGGCTCGAGTGTAGTAGCACAATCTTGGCTCACTGCAACCTCCATCTCCTGGGTTCAAGAGTTCTCCTGCCTCGGCCTCCTGAGTAGCTGGAATTACAGGCGTGTGCCACCACCCTTAGCTAATTTTTGTATTTTAGTAGAGATGGGGTTTCACATGTTGGCCAGGCTAGTCTCCAACTACTCACCTCAAGTGACCCGCTCTCAGCCCCACCGAGTTATGGGATTACAGGCGTGAGCCACCACGCCAGGCCTCAAAGAGCGATTGATTTATAAAACAGAACTATTGCAAATGACAACAATGGGCTGTATTTGTTTCAGAGAGTGAAAGCTGGTGCTTGCGCATCTAGAACCAAGGCCTCCTCCTCCTGCTTCCAGGTTGTATGACTTTACACAAATCATTTAACTGCCCTGAGCTTCAGTCTCCTCAAGGGAGGATGAAAATAGTCCCTTCCGGATGTGCTACATGTCAAGCAAAAGGTTTAGAAATAATACGGTAACTGAGCGCTGATGCGAAGAGTGAATAAGAACATGTATGCTCCGGGGCCCAAACAATTGCAGGTCTTGTTTGTAGTGTGACTCGGAGCAAGTCAAATGACCTCCCTCAGCCTCAGATTCCTTAGCTATAAAATAGCAACAATGCCAGCGTTTCCCTTGTAGGATGGTTATGATGGTTGCTGAGTCTATGTCTGTGAAAGAGCTATCTAGGGCCAGCCATAGTGACCCATGCCTGTAATCCCAGTGTTTTGGGAGGCTGAGGTGGGAGGATCGCTTCAGATGAGCCTGAGCAATGTGGTAGGACCCTGTCTCTCCAAAAAAATTTTTTTAATTATCTGGACTTGGTGGCACATACCTGTAGTTCTAGCTACTTGGGAAGCTGAGGTGAGAGGGTCCCTTGAGCCCAGGAGTTCCAGGCTACAGTGAGCTATGATCGTACCACTGCACTCCAGCCTGGGAAACAGGCCAAGACTCCATCTCTAAATGAAATAAAAATAAAGAAACGAAGAGGATCTTTTCTAATATTTTGAAAGGTGAGGGGACCCAGCAGAAGAAGCCCAGAACAATGGAGGAGTCCTGGGTAGAGTGAGGTGGCCTGGGTCCTCATCCCACCCCTGCTCCTGCCAGTGCGCCTCCAGAGTCTCAGTTTACCAAGGGATGAAATGGGCAGCCATGCCAGCGTCATCTCTGAGGTTCAGACTTTCTCTTCTGCTCAATACCTGGGCAGCAAAGTGGATGGGAGATCCTAGCCTGGCTTTCCCACGCCCCACATTCCATGATGGCCTTTTAATTGAGGAGCGCTTCCCCTCGGGGCAGGCACTGTGGAGAGCTCCGGGAGGCTGTTCCTGCCCTCAGTGTTCCTAATACAGCCGGGGAAATACGCAGACAGTAAAAAGCACAGATGGACAGAGACGGTAACATTTCCAGAGAGCCCAGTAATTGTTCACATTCATACAGTGCTAAGCACCTACATGTCTTAGCTTTTTTAAACATCACACCTCTCTAACGGGTTCATCCTGTTACTGCCCTCATTTTACAGTAGAGAAAACTGAATCACAGAGCAGGTAAGGCAAGCACTTGACTGAGGTCAGGCAGCACAGAACTTGAACCCAGGTGGTCTGGCTCCAGAGTTCATGCTCTTACCCACTCGACTCTGCCATCTCCCAAACAGAAAAGGCAGCCACGGGGAGGGAGAGCTTCCAGAGTAGAGAGAGGCCGAGGCGATCAGGAAGGTTTTGTGGGGTGGAGGTGTCGAGGGCGGCCAGCAGAGCATCTGCAGAAAGGAGAGTGGAAGGCAGCCTTGCCGGGAGAACCATGACCGAAGGCAGAGAACAGGGGGGCAGAGCTTGTTCACAGGCTTAGAGGAGACAGTGAGGCCTGGCCGGTGGGCTGTGCGCTGGCCCGGCAGTGATGAAAATGTCTTCCCTCTATGGTGACAGCACTGTCCACCCACTGCAGCATCGCTTCCTGGTTTTATAGTTCTACAGCAGCCCCTGGCAAGGAAGCTAGCACACCCTCCCATCCCTGGGGAACCACTCCGGAGCTGACTTCTCCCTGCTCCTTTCCAACACTCCTCCCCAGCCCCTTCACCTGGAGGTCCTAAGACAGCTCCATTCTGGGGATGGCTCCACCTCCGAGTGAGCTCCTGCCTCCCTGTGTCACTTCTCCCAAGAGACTGTCACCTTCTCCTTATTGATGCATCCTCCTTTCCCCAGCGGTCCCAGGGCCCCTGCAGATAGAAGTTGAGTGGCTGGTCTTGGAAATATGGAGTTTTCACCCCAGGTTGGAGGCTGGAGGCCCCATGGGGTCAGGAGAGGTTTCTCACTGAGAATCCCAGGTTGAGGAATCCTCCCACGAAGCTGCTGTTTTCCAGCCTAAGACTCAATACAGAAGGAGGAGAGGAGGATGCATCTGTTTTTCAGAGATCTCTGGCCTTCTGAGGGGGATGGGGAGAGCAGCCAGAGGCACCTGTCAGGAAGAACTGTGGACCGCAGCTGAAGGGGAGGTGTCACCCCTGAAGCCATGAGCTCCCAAGGCCAGGGATCATGTCCGCTCCACCCCTGGGTCCCCAAGGCTGGCACATGGCAGACATCAGTGCATGTTGGCAGAGCTGAACTGAGAAAGTGAAGGCCTCACCTAGCCCCTTCTTGGCGCAAGCCCTGGCTCGTGAAAAATGGTCCATCCTAAGTACAAAGATCTGCTGGGGGGATGTCTCCCCAGGTGACCACATAGGCATGGGTGCCTTTGCTCCTCGCGGAGAGCACAGTGCTCTCCTTGGCCCACACAGAGGCGTCCTGGAGTGCACATACTCAGAAGGAATTCGTGATGTGTGGGTGGCAGCTCTGAGGAACAGCCTCTGCATAGGGAGCCAGAGAAGGAGGGTGGTATCTCAGGAGGTCAGGCCTGCAAGTGCAATGCCCTCAGCACCTCGCCTTACCTGGGGAGACTGCTTTTCCTGAGTCAGATCCGGCCTGAGCTGCCAGCACAAAACTCTGTGTATGGGGTTTTTGCTGGACGTTGCACCTTTGCATTCTAAGTGACTCCTTCTCTCTTTGTGTCTCCCAGGATCACACTTCGACACCCAACCCCTGAATCCCACACACTCTGCCATGCACACTGGAGGAGAGCTGGACCTGAGGGCCACCGCAGCGGTGCACACGTTCCTCTGGGCTGACGGCATGACCTCTGTAAGGGACTCCGGCTAGTCCCCTCTTCGCATGAACGACTGACTGTAGACGCATGACCTCTGGGCTTCAATCCTGCCTCTAGCAATGACAGCTGATCTGTCGGAACCAGGACAAAAGCAGCAAGAATCGGGGAGAGAGAGGGATAGAAAACAAGCATGGGACAGCCCGCGAACACAAAAGTGAATGAGGGATTTTTGTGGCTGGGGATGGATTTTGGTTTTGGAGTTTTTTTTTTTAATTGTTTTAATTTTGACTTCGTACAGGGTACTTTTATCCAACCTCATCTGTCAGAAATCCATGTGGACTTCCTGGAAAGAAAAAAAAAAAAGAAAACTAGGCATGAAATCAGTTTAGTACCTTAATCTTAAGCCATGCCCTTGTCTGCCCACCCTTCCCAACCCACACACCTCCATTCCACTTGTGACACCCCCTCCACTCCCTGGAGACGCTCCTCCCAGATCGCTTTACATGACATTCAGGACGCAAACGCGCGCACACACACACACACACACACCACTCGCCTCCACTGACTCTACACACAGATTTTACTGTGACATCTGAAGCTGTACAGACTCTGCTGTGGATAAACTGGAATTTTTTATGTTGTCTTTCTCTCTCTCTGCCAATTTCAGTACGAATTATCTTCCAATGGAAAATCATTATCTTGAGAGTACATTCGGGGTTCCTTGTGTTAGGGACCTAAGAATCCGAGGCGAGGACCCCCAGGCTTAGCTGTAGGGCTCAAAGGGAGCCAGGGCCCCATCTGAAAGGGTTTCCTCTCTCAGTTGGGGATGGGCCAGTGGCTGACCCAGGATTGCACCAGCATGTCCATAGAGAAGAGGTTTTCTATATCTTCAAGCACTATATCATAGTCTGTGTTCAAAGTGTAAACTGTACAGTAATCAGCCTTGTGTATATGAAAAACAATAAATACTATGCAAACCAATAGAAACATTAGCAGTAGGTACAGAGCCTGACAGCGCAGCTCCTGAGGACTTCTGCAGCGGCAGGAGAAGGAGCTATGGCCTGTCTTTCAGTGAAAGAGGAAGGAAGGGAGTAGGGCTAGTGAATGTACTTGCCAGGTCTCGGAAGTCAGGACCACCCAAGGTCTCCCAGAGTGAACTTGGTGCTCTAAGTCCAGACAGCCCGCAGGCTGGGGACCCTGGGTGCAGGTGCCAGGCCTGAGGCAGGACAGCCTCAGTGCCTCCCTTCTGCCTAGCCCCTGTGGCCTCTTGGAGAGGCAAGCTAGGGGTGCTCCCGTACCATGTGGCCAGTGGGAGCAGGGGCGGACGCGGAGAGCCTGGACACCCAGAGGCCGGGGCCAGGCTCTGGGTCAGGGCAGGAAGGAGACAGACGGCTGGCAGTTCCTCGCCTCGGTGCCATCAGGGAGGAGCCTTAAGTTCCACTAGAGCCTCCGGCCCAGGGAGGCCCGAATCAGCACAATCCCGGCCCCGCCCTCGCGGCAGGCGGGCGCCCCCCGGGCCAGGAGAGAGATAGATGGCTCCTCTCGCCCCGGGAGCCGCGGTGTGGACGGCCTGGCCCCGTCCGCGCCGCCACTCTGCGGGGGTGTCCTCGGGACACACTTAAAACTTCCAAGTAGCACAGAAGCCCCCTCCACGTCAGAGGCCCCCTGGCTGCGGTGCCTGTGAGCGGAGAGGGTCCCTGCACCCCCGAGTCCGCCCCAGTGCTCTCCGGGCCTAGCGGGCCCCGGGGCAGACAAGGTGTCTTGCCGGCAGGGGGCGGGGCTGCTTTTGCTTCCTTAGAGGGGCGGGCAGGGAGAGGAAGCTCTAGCTCCGGGCCTCAGTTTCCCCGAGGCTGCGTCGGAGGAGCTACAGGGCGAGCCCGGGAGCCACAGCCGCCGCCAGAGGCCATCCCGGCTGGGCCTCCAGGGCGCAAGGCGACCCCGATCCCCCAACCATGGGGGCCGCGCGGCGTGGCTAGGACCGATTCGGTGACAGCCCAAGGAAGCTGGGCGCAGGGCTCGCCTCCCCTGCCTCGATCCTGCACCTTCCTCTCCCAGGTCGCCGCTGCAGCCAACCCAGTAGCCCCCTTAGCGCCCCGCGCCCCCCCACCCCGCGGCTCCAGGCTCCGCTTTGGCACCTCTGCTCCGGCTGGCATGGCTGCGCGCTCCGGCTGCTGTAGGAGCTGTTAGGGAGGAGTTTGGGGTCTCCACACGATGCCTAGAGAATGCTGCAGTCTGCACATTAGACGCTTTTTAGAAGTTTTGAAATTACCTTGATTTTTTTAATTGTTATGAAAATGGATCTTTTCTTGACTCTCCCACATGCTCTGTTATGGGAGAGAATCCCCCACCCCACTCTGATGTATAGACCATTCTCCCTACACCAGCTGAACCAATGTCAAAATTAATAAAGAAATGGACTAATGGCACGGGGCTCCATCTCTCCTTCCCGCTCGTCTTTTGGGGGTTTAGGGGTGCTGGGGCCAGCTCAAAGCCTGGGTTGGGATATGAAGGAGTCTACGGGTGGGCCTCGAGCGCCAGTGAGCCCGTCAATGCCCGGTCCTTCCGGAAGCCTGGACAATCCTTAATCAGGACCACCCACTGGGGAGCTGCCCCCAGAAAGGTGGCAGAGCAGATTTCCGTTCCACTCAATGGCTCCCATAAGATGGGGAGAAGCTGGGGGTCTGGGAGGGGGCACCAGAACCCACCAGGGTTCTTGGCCAGGCCCCCAGCTGGCATGCACTGAGGGGGCCCCCCAGCGCTCCCTAAGAAGGTATCTAGCCCCAGTACTCAATGCCATTCAAAGTTCAAGAACTTGCTCTTCTGTAGGGAAAAAATTGCCCTATTCCTAACTAGTTGCTAACACTTCCTGAAAGGCTGGTCACCGAGCTGGCCTCAGTTTCCTTATCTGTCTTATGGGAGAATGGGTTAAGTGGTTGCTAAAGTCTCTTCAGTTTCTCATCCTGGGGGTGCCAGACACCAACACCTTTGTCAGGCTTGGCATTAAGAATCAAATCATCGGCTGCGGCTTTCCTGCCACATACATTCCCATCATGGGGGGGTGACAGAGTCACAGTCCCAAGGCCCCTGGAACACCCCGGCCCCACCCCACTCCAAACCTCTCTCCTGGAATGGGAAACACCGTCCAGGCCAGTGGGCAACCGTGGCAGGTCATCTGCAGTACCCAGGGGGCTTTTTAAAACGCAATTTCAGGATCACAGTTGCTTGGGTGGGATCCAGTGGCGACACCAGGAACCAGAACCAGGTTTACCAGATGGCTGTGGCACACAGCCTGGTGGCAAAGCCATCTCAGATGAAGACACAGCTCTTTTCTCTTTAAACCAAATTTGTAGAGAATCATTCCACACCCTTGCTGAGGTATTTCTTGCATAACCTAAATCCCTATGCCACAGAGGGTCAACTTTGGCATGAGAAGGAAGCCTGCCCTGAGCCCTGGGTCCTCTGTGCCCCACTGGAAGCCAAGACAGCCCGGGAACCCAGGAGCAGCTCAGCGAAGCAGCGCCTCTCATCTCCCATCTGCCAGGGCCGCCTCTGGGTGGTGATAAGCCCTGCAGAGCCCATGCTTGGTCAGGAACGGTTCCGGGACCACCAGGCAGAGAGAGCAGAAGTCCATCTGTCTGGCAGTTGCAATCTTTCCTTGAATTTTACATGTTCAGGCCAGTGGCATGCTAGTTTCCATTTTTAGAGAAAAACTGCAGGAAGGAATGCTGCCCGGTCCGGAAATCAGCCATGCACCTGGAATGTGGGCTCTAACTCCTCTATACCTTGGTTTCCCTGTTTGCAAAATGAGAGTTGCCCCAATAGAGCCTTATACGTTGTAAAAATTTATTCGAGAGAAAAAAAAAGCATATGCGTGCTCTGTGATTTAGTCCAGTTTCATGTTTCAGCTACTGAGCACGAACGGAGTGCCCAGCACTGGGCTGGACCACCTTCTCAGCCATCAGGGATTTCAAACCTGGGCACCACACCAGACAGAGCATGGCCATTGGTCCAGCAGAGGCACAGATGAGGAAGAGATTCTGATAGGGAGGTCAGGGAAGGCCGACCAGAGGTGGAGGCAAGAACACACTTGCAGGGCAGCCCTCTCTCTTCAGCCTCTGGCAGCTGGAGGACACACCCCCCAGCATTGTTGGCTGCCCACTCCCCGTCCAGCCCTCTGCCTAGCAGGCTCCCACCTTAGGCTCTCAAGCCAGCCACAGGGACTCACATCCCCCAGAAAGCAATGCCACTCAGCCTCGCCACTTACCCCATCCCCGCACCCGGAAGGAAAGGAAGAGGCGGCATTCTCTTGTGGAGGTTGGACAGCTGCACATGAAGGGGCCGGCGCAGCTCCGGACAGTGGCCTCTGAGCCCAGCCTCCTCTCCTCCAGGGGAGCAGCTGCAGGAACAGTGACTTCTAGCTGTCTTGGGAGTCTCCAGGGGCTCCTAGACACCCACCTTTTCCTAGATGCTAGACCTGGGGGGAGCAGGTGGACCCTTCGGCGATGAGCAGGGCTTCTAGAGCTAATTCTCTCTCTCTCTCTCTCTCTCTCTCTCTTTCTCCACACACACACACACACACACACACACACACACACACCCTGGCTGATTTTACATTCAATCTTTCAAAGTGCAATTTGTCTAGGAAAAGCCAATGTGAGGCCTGTGTGCGCCCGACCAATGGCGGCGCGGCTCCAGCAGCTCAGCCAGTCTCCGGCCTGTATTCTAATGGGCCGTATCTTTATCAGGGAAATATTCCTTCTCTGAACTTAAAACTTCTCATGGAGGGTCCCCCGACTCAGAGGCAGAAAGGGGGTCTAAGCTGAGGCATAGGGGGCCTCCCTGTCCGGCCAGGGCAAGGAGAGAGGCCAGGAGCCCTGGAGAGGCCTCCCACCTGCCCCGAGCAGCTGACCCGGTGCCGGTGCCTGGGCCAGGGCCAGGCTGATGCCTTAAGTGGGAGGCAGTCAGGGGCTCGGAGCCGGTCCTGCCCCTCCAGGCCTGCCATGAGATTTGGGGCTAGAGCGTGGGCTCTTGGGTTTTAGGGGCCTGGAGAAGCCTTCCCTGTCCTGACCAGGAGATCATGGAGTCCAACCTGCAGGGGACGTTCCTGCTGAACAACACGCCGCTGGCTCAGTTTCCGGAGGTGAAAGCCCCCATGTGCCAGTACTCGGTGCAGAACTCCTTCTACAAGCTCAGCCCCCCGGGGCTGGGCCCCCAGCTGGCCGCCGGGACCCCCCACGGGATCACGGACATCCTGAGCAGGCCCGTGGCTGCGCCGAACAGCAGCCTCCTCTCCGGCTACCCCCACGTGGCAGGCTTTGGGGGGCTCAGCTCGCAGGGGGTCTACTACAGCCCCCAGGTGGGGAATTTTTCCAAGGCCGGTAACGAGTACCCCACCCGGACCCGGAACTGCTGGGCCGACACTGGCCAGGACTGGCGAGGCGGGCGGCAGTGCAGCAACAGTGAGTACGGGGCCTCCCCAGCCACCCTCCCGGACCCACCAGGCCCTGGGGAGCAGAGGATGAGGAGGGGCCTCCTCCCAGGCGCCCTGCACCACTGCCCTCTCCCTTAGCCGCCATTAACCTCGGGACTCGTGGCCTCAGCTCAGTGGAGGCTGAGTTCCACCCTTTCCTCCTTCCCACCCAGCAGTGCTGAGACACAGGTGTCTGAGCCACCCCCTCACCTGCCACCACCTCCGTTGCCTTCCTCGGGCCTGTGGCAGTTCCAGAGCTAGGGAAGGCCCCACAGCCCACATCTGCCCTGCCCCGGGTCCAGCAGGCAGCCCAGCTCACTTCTGCAACCCAAGGCCCATGCCACCACTTCACCAAAGCAGGCAAATGCCACCCCCGTGAGGAAAATGTCCCAGCTCACCTTCCCAGAGAGCCCTGGCATTGCTCAGGGGTACAGGATGCACCCTGGCCCCACCTGGGTCCAGCCTTTGAGCCAGGGGGCTGTGCCCACCACATCCTCGGGTTTCTAGCAATAGCAGCCGCACCAAGTGGCCAGCCTCTGGGAGCTGCTGCCAGCCCAGCTGAACTTGGCTCTGGCTGCGGGGAAGCAGGGGGCCTCTTCTCAGCCCACCCACCCCTCAGCCAAGGTTCTCAGAACTGTTCCGAGGGTGGGCCCGTGATGCTGGTCAGGGTGACTGGAGGAGGTGGCAGGGCGTGTCCAGGCAGGCTGGGAGGCAGGGAGGTGAGTCTTTGGAACCTTCCCTGCACCACCAAAGCCCTGCCCACGTCAGGCAGGGGCCTCCACTTCTGTCTGATCTCTGGGCTCCCCGACTCCAATAGGGGCTTCGGGTCAACCAAGGAAACCCCAAAAGCTCACCTGTCCCCCCATTTGCTACCTTGCCTAGCCAGTCACACTGCCTGTCACCCATCGCTGTGCCCCTGAAGGTAAAACCCCCTCTCTTGGAACCTGTTTTAGGCTTGGCTTTGGGGGTGCTTTAAGCCTCCAGCTAGCTGTCTCTTCCCCTCCCCCCACTGCACCCCGCACATCCCCTCTTCATCCCAAATGCAGGTACACACACAAGGACATAGCCAAGAAAGTCAGCGACTAATGAAGGCAAAGGCAGAGAGACTTGAACATGATCTCTCAGGAGGGTTCTTCCTCTCTGTGCCTCAGTTTCCTCGCCTGTAATGTGAGCCGTCAGACAGCAGAGAACAAGGCTTGACACATGGGAATTCTGCCTCCCCTGAGCCCACTGCCCACAGCTCCTTCCCGAGCCGGCTGCCCTGGCCAGGCTGGGGTTCAGGGTCTCTGGTCTCCATGCCAGGCTCTTCAGGGTAGTTGAAGCCACATGACTCCCAGGCCTGGTGACATGGGGAAGTGGCAGCTTGTACTTGAGGTTCACCCCTCCCTGGCTTCCTGGAGACCTGGGAAGTTGGGTCTCAAGAGCAAGGAATTTGGCAAAGCCAGGGGGTGGGGGGAATTCATGGCCCCTAATTATAGGAGGACATCTCTGGGACAGAGAGGGATATCCCTGGGACAGAGAGGGAACTCCTGTTGTCCCTCAGGGGAAGGCAGCCTCAGTATTGAGAACTTTAGACAGAGAAGCATGAGGCTCTGCTGCACCTAAGTCTCCTTACCCCAGGGTAGCTGCCCTCTAGGAGCCCTGCCCAGCCCGGCAGGGCAGAGGTCACAGTCACTGTTCTCCAATATCAAGAATGCTGCTCAGGGGAAAGGAATCTGGGTGTCCTGGCAACCTCTGTAGGAGGGAGAGGAAGGGCAGGGCTGGTGCCATGTGGGCCGTGCCTAGCCGCGGGGTCTCCACTTATCCTATTAACCGCGCACTTCCTTCCTCCCGCCAGCCCCAGACCCCTTGAGTGACAGCATCCACAAGAAGAAGCACACCCGGCCCACCTTCACGGGGCACCAGATCTTTGCCCTGGAGAAAACCTTTGAGCAGACCAAGTACTTGGCTGGCCCCGAGAGGGCGCGGCTGGCATACTCGCTGGGCATGACCGAGTCACAGGTCAAGGTGAGTCTGCGTGGGAGAAGCCTGTGTGGCAGGCTCCTCCTGTGCTGGAGAGAGGTGGCCACGCAATGCGGCTTCCCAGAGGGTGGCTGTCCTGGTGTCTGCCCAACCCTAGAGCCTGTGTAATGAACCATAGCCAGGAAAAGGCTGTCACCCACCGAGCCCCATTCTCATTTCACCCTCTCAGCAATCCAGGGGGGTCGGTATTATTATCCATTTTGCAGATGAAGATCAGGATCTCCTGGCTGAGAGAGCTGGCAGAGTTGGGGTTCAACCCCAGATGTGGGGGATGCCAACCTCAGGCTTTCCCTCTTGCCTGCTGTTTTGCCAAAACTTCCAAACAGTGTCGGCAGCCTGTGGCCCAGATTCAGGCTTGATGCTCCAGCCAGCAAAAGAAGCTGACCTCAGTTTACCAATCTTTTTTTTGTTGTTGTTTTTTGAGATGGGGTCTCTCTCATTCTGTCACCTAAGTTGGAGGGCAGTGGCATGATCTCGGCTCACTGCAACCTCTGCTGCCCGGGTTCAAGCAATTCTTCTGCCTCAGCCTCCCCAGTATCTGGAATTATAGGCTCCTGCCACTGCATCCTGCTAATTTTTGTATTTTTAATAGAGATAGGGTTTCACCATCTTGGCCAGGCTGGTCTTGAACTCCTGACTTCATGATCCACCCACCTCGGCCTCCCAAAGTGCTGGGATTACAGGCGTGAGTCACTGCGCCCTGCCCCTATCTTTAAGATGAAGACAATGCCTCCTCTTGCTGAGCAGGATTGGATGGGCTATCAGGGCCTGAAGCCAGGGCTGGGAGGGTGAGCCCAGGCTCTCCCACTCCAGCCACGGGGCCCCCAAGTGCCCCCTAAATAGACCCCGGGGAAACCTGTTTCTACCGCTTCAGTGTCTGGGGGCAACTTTCCCCACTTTGATGCTAGATGTCTCTTGGGACTTTCATGGGAGTGCACCGAAGCTCAAGAAAACTCAGAACTTCGGGGACTGCTGGCTCAGTGACTCTGCAACCAGGCTAAGGATGCAGCAGGGGCAGCTGGCACTGGGTTCTGGGCTTTGCTCAGGGCTCTGGAGCCTCCCCAAGCTCCCAACTACTGCACCCTCCTCATCAGTCGCTCACCAACTGGGGTGAGAGGTGGGGGGCAGAGGCAGACCCTCCTGCATCTTTCTGCTTCCTTCCTGCACTCTTCCCACTACCCCAGGCAATGGACCTACGTTACTTTTCTAATTTGGGGAACAATTATTTATGAAGTTGGGTGAGGGTCTATGAAGCCCAGAGAAGGCACAGCTCATAAGCACCTTCCGATGCCACCGGGGCTAAGCCTTCCACCCCGCACGCTGCATCTTCCACCAAGTGCCCAGGAGGAGAAGGAGGAGGAGACGACACGGGGGTGGGGTGGAGGGGAGGGCTGCGGCTAGCTGAAGGGCTGCTGCGCTCAGGTTTTTAAATTTTTGTGTCCTTCCCCAACAGAACATGAATGTGACAGCCACTCCGTTGTTGAGCCATTTGTTTGGCTGTAAAAGCAGGATGGCTGTTCTCTCGCCCCGTGCGTGCTGTGCCTGTGACCCTCAGCGTCTTTCTCATCCCAGGTGTGGTTCCAGAACCGTAGGACCAAGTGGCGGAAGAAGAGTGCCCTGGAGCCCTCGTCCTCCACGCCCCGGGCCCCCGGCGGCGCAGGTGCAGGCGGGGACCGCGCACCCTCGGAGAACGAGGATGACGAATACAACAAGCCGCTGGACCCCGACTCAGATGACGAGAAGATCCGCCTGCTGCTGCGCAAGCACCGCGCTGCCTTCTCGGTGCTCAGCCTGGGAGCGCAGAGCGTCTGACGCCCGCCGTCCAGGCCCAGGGTCCCGGCTGCAGCCCACAGGGGGACGCCGAGGAGCCTGCCTTCCCCTCCCCTTCCCCACGCCGCTGGGGGCCCAGGGACTGAGTCTTCAATGAGGGGCGCGTGAAGGAGGTGGAGGAGGAACGGCAGGTGCAGGGGAGGAGGCAGGGGAGGAGGAGGAGGAAAAGGAGGGAAAGGGGACAGTCATCCAGCTGAGGGAGGAGGAGGCCAGGAGGGAGAACAGCAGTCTTGAGACCTGGAAACCCTGCCCGTTGCTCCTCCGCGGCCTCGCCTGCCAGGTCTGCAGATTCACAAGTGCATGAGGACTAAAATGACCAGGCTCTGCAGCCAGGAAACTGGCTGTGGGGGTCCCAGACATGCCACTGTGATCCAGCTGTGGGTGGGGGACTTCCCAGGGAGGGAGGCAGCTGGCTGAGAAATCAGACGACCAGGGTCTTGGTTCCCAAGCCAGCTGCTGGCTGCAGAAGAAAAGAAGGGTGAGCATCCACGTGCACTCCTCAGACCTGTGCACAGGAAGGGCCCCACTGGAGGGGCCAGAGCTGAGCACCTAACCCAGACTGCAGGAAATCTGCCTCCAGGAGGGGAAGTGGGACATCCCAGTGAAGAAGAAATGCCCCTGGCACTCCAGGATGATGGCCCCTAAACTTCGGAAATCCCCCTGGCCTCCTTTCTCCGATTTTACCCTCAGGGCCGATACCTCTAAGACCGGAAGACAGTGGAAACCCCTGTTGGCCGGGAAAAGGGGAGGGTGCAGGGAGAGGCGAGGCAGGGACGTTGTACCCAAGGGCCACCTACCTGGACATCACTTGGTGCTGACAGAAGGACAGGCCCACTGGGAGAGAGGGAGCACTCCACCTTGCAGGGGAAAGGAAAGGCTGAGAAGGACCCCGGAACAGAACCCCTCCAACAAGGCGGGAACGGAGAAGGAAATCCCCTCCGGCTGGGTGAAGGATGCCAGGGAGGGGCTGAACCACGGCCTGCTGGGAACCACGGCCCTTCCTTTCTTCGGATAACCTTGCTGCCTGGCACTGGAGCTGGTGGCTGACAGGGACGCTGGCCAACAGCGTGGTATTTTTCACCCGGGGGATCTGAGCTGCCGGCAGGTGGGGGGTGGGCTGGGGGAGGTGGGTGGGTGCTGGAATGCAGCCCAGAAGGGACCAAACACTTGCCCATCCTTGCTGGCTTTCAAAAAATAAACAGTAAAATTAAAAGTCCACAAACCTCCTTATGGCTCCTGTGCTTCTGCGAAAGGGACGAACGGCAGGAAACTGGCTGTGAGGTCCCAGACTTGCCAGCTGTGGGGACTTCCCCAAGGGCTGTTGTCTAGTCTTCCGGGAACATTCATGCTCTGACAGGTTGCACAACACAGATTATTTGAAATCTTGCTGGTAGATGCCAGGCACTGTCCCCAGGTGCTGAGAAACTCAAGACGAATTTCATGGGGTCCCTGATATCCAGGAATTTATAGCCTAGTGGGGAAAATGGTCTGTGTGGAGAATTGGGCTCATAAGAAAAATAAGGAGGGAGAGATTAGAAGAGCTAACTAACAGAACACCTGCTAATTTCTCCCCTGTAGAATGCCTGGATTATCTCACTGACCCCACAAGAAAACTAGGCAGTAGGCATCATCTTCAGTGCATGGAGGAGAAAACCAAAGCTGAGAGTTCCTAAATCAAGTCACAGAAGTAGGGAGAGGGAACCCCAGAGTAGATCCCAAGGCCCTTTCAGCCACTTCCTCGGGTTGCGAGGGGCACCCTTTGAAGCCTTTTCTGTCCAGTGAGAGTCTAGAACTAGAAGTAGTCTAAGGCCCTTCCAGCTTCAACCATCTATGCTACTAGCAACTAGACTTGACCCCTTTACTCTCCCAAGAAGCCCATCACCCAGCCTTGGACCCCCAGGGCAGGTGAACCTGGGCCTGGAGCCAGCCTGAGAGGGGATGAGGGTGAAGAAAGACCCTGAGCATCTCAGAAAGTGGGGCACCCGCCTTTCCTGTGACCCTTGGCGGACCCGGAGGACAGTGGGGAACATGACCAGAAAACGCAGAATGTGTGTAAACGCCAACCCTCTGTCTGTGAAGATGTCCACGCTCAGGTGTCCATCTCCCCACTTGTAAAGTGGAAGGGAGAAAAGAAGGGAATGGAGCACAATCTCTGTGTGGCCCTACACTGCACGGGTGTCCTGAGCGGGCCCGACAGTGGCTGCAGCAGGAGAGGACCCTAGAATTCAGCACAGCTTCAAAGATGAAAAGTGTCCGTGGCTCTGGGAGGCCTGCAGGTCACTGAGTGCTGCAGAGGCTGTCACACAGCCCAGGTGCGAAGCCACCAAGCAGGCATGGGGGAAGATGCCGGTGACATATAACTGTGTTTACTTATCTTTTTCTGAAGCATGCTGTAATCGTAACTGCTCTATTGTAGCTATAATTCCTGCATGTCTGATTCAAGTCGTTTGGGGTCAGTATTAAATCAAGCCTGGGGAAAGGTTTTCCCAGGAGACATTTGCTGAGCTCAACAAAATCTCTTTCGACCTCAAAGTTCTGGGAAACCTGCCACTGGAACCTTTGGCTAAAGGACTCCACGGTTCCCGGCCATTTCCTCTAACTCCACCCTCCTACCATGTGCATCCTGAACAGAGGGCCAAGCACAAGAGAAGCACCGCCTCCCATTTCCCTAACGATCATGCGGAAGCATATTCAAAAGACTAGATTTAGGGGCAAAAGTCAAAGGTGGATAACCCAGATTCCTGAGGGTGATTTGGGATAAGTCTGGCCCTCTGCAGATGTACACACATGTGAATGCCTGTGCATACCTCTATGTGCATACGTGTGTGTGTGTGTGTGTGTTACTTGGGAGAACACAAGGTTATCTCACTTCATTCATCATAAAGAAATCATAAGCCGGCCCGGCGCAGTAGCTCATGCCTGTAATCCCAGCACTTTGGAAGGCCGAGGCGCGTGGATCACTTGAGGCCAGGAGGTTTGAACTCGACCAGCCTGGCCAACCTGGTGAAATCCTGTCTCTACTAAAAATACAAAAGTTAGCTGGGCATGGTGGCACATGTCTGTAGTCCCAACTACTCGGGAGGTTGAGGCAGGAGAATCGCTTGAACCGGGAGGCAGAGGTTGCAGTGAGCCGAGATCGCGCCGTTGCACTCCAGCCTGGGTGACAGAGTGAGACTCTGTCTCAAAAGAAAAGAAAAGAAAAGAAATCATAAGCCATAGGCCCCACTTTTATCCCCGCTCATAAATAGAACTTCTTGTATATCCTGGGTTAAATAAACAAACACAAAAACCAACAGAATTCCGGAAATCCATGTTCCCTGCAGCGCCTCTCTTACCACATCACAAACTTTTCAGAGACAAAAGGAAAGAAATTAAGTTCTACGTCCATGACGCCCATGGTGTCTGCTTTGACAAATGACTCCATCGGCTCCACCAAGTAGGGACAGATTCCGTCATAGCCATCACCTTTGTGGCTTCTGCTCTTAGCAGAACCCGGGATATGTCTTCAGCAGGTCAGGGTGAGGGTGGGTGGATGTCCATGACTTACCAGGCTCACAGGGGCCATATCCTGATTGTAACAATCAGAAAGAAGCCAAAGAAGCCTGGCATGGTGGCTCGTGCCTGTAATCCCAGCATTTTGGGAGGCCAAGGTGGGCAGATCACTGAGATCAGAAGTTCAAGACCAGCCTGGGCAACATGGTGAAACCCCATCTCTACTAAAAATGCAAAAATTACCTGGGCATGATGGCGGGCGCCTATAATCCCAGCTACTGGGGAGGCTGACGCGGGAGAATTGCTGGAACCCAGGAGAAGGAGGAGATTGCAGTGAGCCGAGATTGCACCACTGCACTCCAGCCCAGGCAACAGGGCGAGACTCTGTCTCAAAAAGAGAGAGAGAGAGAGAGAGAGAAAAGAAAGAGAGAGAAAGAGAGAGAGAGAGAAAGAAACAAAGAAAGAAAGAAAAGAAAAGAAAAAAAGAAAGGAGAAAAATCGCTGAAGTCCCACTTCTGGTAACTCCTCCTCATCCTCAGGCCACCCCTAGGTTTTGATGCCAGAAACCAGCTGACCCTGCAGCATGGGTTGGGGGAATGAAGTCAGCTAGATATGGGCTCAAACCACAGCTCCACCACTCTCTGTATCCTTGGGCCAGTTATTTAACCTCTGAGCCTTGGTTTACTCATCTGTAAAATAGGAATCATTCTACATACCTTGCAGGATTTCTGTGGGATCAGAACTAATGCATGTGCCTGGCATACAGAGACAGCAAACAGTAGCCCTGTATTATTCAGAGAGGGCTTTGGTGTGAGTGTCAGTGTCCCCTCCAAAATTTATGTGTCAAAACTTAACTCCTGGCTGGGTGAGACAGCTCACACCTGTAATCCCAGCACTTTGGGAGGCTGAGGCGGGTGGGTCATGTGGTCAGGAGATCGAGACCATCCTGGCCAACATGGTGAAACCTCATCTCTACTAAAAATAAAAAAATTAGCTGGGCATGGTGGTGTGTGCCTATAGTCCCAGCTACTCGGGAAGCTGAAGCAGGAGAATTGCTTGGACCAGGGAGTTGGCAGTTGCAGTGAGCCAAGATCACACCACTGCACTCCAGCCTGGCAACAGAGCAAGACTCCATCTCAAAAACAAACAAACAAAACTTAACTCCCACGGTGACAGTATTGAGCGGTAGGGCCTTTGTGAGGTGATAAGGCCATCAGGGCTTCATCCTCATGGATCAAATTAGTGCCCTTATAAAAAGGCTTGACAGAGTAAGTTTAGCCCTTTTGTGCCCTTCTGTCCCTTCCACCATGTGAAGACACAGTGTTCAAGTCACCACCTTGGAAGCAGAGACCAGGCCCTCTCAAGACACTGAACCTACCAGTGTCTTGATTTTGGACTTTCCAACCTCCAGAACTGTGAGAAATAAACGTCTATTATTTCTAAATTACCCAGTCTCAGGTATTTTGCTTAAGAGCCGCAGATGGACAAAGGCTGCCAGTCCTGCGTTTGAATCCCCACTTCACAAAGCAGTAGTTGGGCTGCCATGACTGGCTAGTTAAACTCTTCAGATCCACTGTCCTCATCTGCAAAATGAAGCCGATCAACCACTTCTTCAAGACAGATGAGAAGATTCAAATGGAATCATGCACAAAGCGTAGAATGGTGCAGGCACTTAAACACTGGCACACTCACACTCCTTCTCAACAATGGGACAAGCCAGTCCAAAGTCGCAGCTACCCACTCCTATAAGAGTCCTGGCAGGTCAACTCCTAGCTGGGAGGCTACAGAAGGACTCAATGAATGACCAGATTAGTTTAACTGCAAACCCCAGAGATCTCAACTCTAGAGCAGGGGTCTCAATCAGGTGCCAAGGGCTGAATTCAGCGTGCAGATGTGTTTCTTTATTGAACCGTGCTTTTACAGAAACGGTAGCTTGCCAGGCGTGGTGGCTCATGCCTGTAATCCCAGCCCTTTGGGAGGCCAAGGCAGGCTAATCACCTGAGGTCAGGAGTTCGAGACCAGCCTGGCCAGCATAGTGAAACCTTGTCTCTACTAAAAATTCAAAAATTAGCCGGGCCTGGTGGCACGTGCCTGTAATCCCACTACTTGGAAGGCTGAGGCAGGAGAATGGCTTGAACCTGGGAAGTGGAGGTTGCAGTGAGCCAAAATCACACCACTGCACTCCAGTTTGAGTGACAGAGTGGGACTCCATCTCAAAAAAGAAAGAGAGAAACTGTAGCTTGCTAGGCAGGGCAAGCCTGGCCTGTGAGTGACCCACCACCTCCCACGTCCCACACCTGGGCTCCCACATCACCTGTCCGGTTCATGCAGGTATTTGGATCTGTGCACCTGCTCTAAACTTCACTATGCAAAGAAACGGTCCACGCAGAAAAGCAGCAGCCTCTCTTGGGAAATTGTTAGAAATGTGGCATTTCGGGCCTTATCTCAGACCTCCTGAATCAGAATCTGCCTTTCAACAAATCCCCTGTGAGAAGATCCAGAGTGGACGTGTCTTTGTGCATGTGTGTGGACAGCATGCTTCTTCCAGACACAGAGCCTGGATGCTATCATTTGGATATTTGTCCCCACCATCTCCAGTGTTGAGATGTGATCCCCAATGTTGGAGGTGAGACCTAACGGGAGGTGCTTGTGTCGTGGGAGTGGACACCCTCACCAGGTGCCCAGTCTCTCAGCCAGCAGAATCATGAGCCAAAGAAATCTCTTTTCTTGGCTGGTTGCGGTGGCTCACACCTGTAATCCCAGCACTTTGGGAGGCTGAGGTGGGCAGATCACCTGAGGTCAGGAGTTCGAGACCAGCCTGGCCAACATGATGAAACCCTGTCTCTACTAAAAAATATATAATTAGCCTGGGGTGCTGGAGGGCGCCTGTAATCCCAGCTACTCAGGAGGCTGAAGCAGAGAGAATTGCTTGAACCTGGGAGGCAAAGGTTGCAACAAGCTGAGATGGCGCCACTGCACTCCAGCCTGGGCGACAGAACAAGACTCCATCTCAAAAAAAAAAAAAAAAAAAAAGAAGAAAGAAAGAGAGAGAGAAGGAAAAGAAAAGAAACCTCTTTTATTTATAAATTACCCACCTTCAGGTATGTCTTTATAGCAAAACAAACGGACTAAGACACTGGCCGAAATTGGAGGCTCAATGAGAAAATTCTTAAACAAGCACAGATGGCTATGGGTAGATTCATAGCACTTGTTAGCATGGGCAACACAGCTGGACCTCCACTGTGAGCAGAATAAGCTTTTGAGGACTAGAGAGTAGCTTCCATACAGCCCACGCAATGCTCTCCCAGGTAAGGCCAGGAGATTCAGCGGGTGCAAGACTAGACTCCGAGGGTCCCATCAGTGAAGACACAGGGAAGCAAACCACTAGCAGAGGCTGAAGGAAGCAGAAGGAGAAAGCCCAGCCAGGCTCTGCAGACACTAGGGAAAGCACTGAAAACCCAATCCAAAGTCAGAGGACATCACCAGAGTGCCTGTTTAGAATAAGCCCCACAGCAATTGAGATGAACTCTGTCCTTTATCTTCTGCTTCAGATGACCAGAACAGCATAATATTCTAGAAGACTTTCTTTTTTTTTTTTTTTTTGAGATGGAGTCTTGCTCTGTTGCCCAGGCTGGAGTGCAGTAGTGCGATCTTGGCTCACTGCAACCTCCACCTCCTGGGTTCAAGCGATTCTTCTGCCTCAGCCTCCCGAGTAGCTGGGAGTATAGACGCACAACACCATGCCTGGCTAATTTTTTTTTTTTTTTGTAGTTTTAGTAGAGACAGGGTTTCCCCGTGTTAGCCAGGATGGTCTCGATCTCCTGACCTTGTGATCCTCCCGCCTCGGCCTCCCAAAGTGCTGGTATTATAGGCGTGAGTCACTGTGCCCGGTCTATTCTAGATTTTCACTGGAACATTATCTTGCTTAGAACAATTCATTCACCCCCTGACAATGCATAGAAAAACAAAATGGTACCAAATACATACAAATCCTGTAATCACTGATCCACACAGCACCATTCTCACCCAAAGCATGACATCCTTTAACATATAAGGATGAGTACTAAAATCAAGGTGTTTCAGTAAGAATCATCATATCTACATCCCCTAAAATTAAGAATGTAAAGAATTTGAATGAGGCTATGCAGTATATAAACAAAACGACCAAATTCCCATTTTTAACAATATTACTATACCCACTATCACAAGCTGAAGTTTTTCAAGATACTTTCTTATACATTATTATTTTTTTGAGACAGGGTCTCATTCTGCACCCAGGCTGGTGTGCAGTGGCACAATCATGGCTCACTGCAACCTCGACCTCCCGGGCTCAAGCAATCCTCCCATTTCAGCCTCTTGATTAGCTGGGACCACAGACACCTGCCACCATGCCCAGCTAATTTTTTCTATTTTTTTTTTTTTTTTGTAGAGACAGGGTCTCACTATGTTGCCCAGACTGGTCTCGAACTCCTGGGCTCAAGGGATTCATCTGCCTCAGCCTCCCAAAGTGCTGGGATGACAGATGCAAGCCACTGTGCCTGACTCTTTTGTACATTTTTTTTTGTTTGTTTCATTAAAATGTTTATTATAAATTGACGGTTTATAATTGTGTATATCTTGGGGGTAGAAAGTGATGCTTATGAATAGAATGTGGAATAATTAAATTGGGCTAATTAACAGATCCATCACCTCAAATACTTATCATTTTCTGTGGTGATAACATAGCAATTTAGTCTCCTAGCAGTTTTGAAATGTACAATACACTGTTGTTAACTATATTCAACACACTGTGCAACAGAGCTCAGATAAAATTTCATTCCTCTTGTTTGTGTGCCCTCTGACCATCATCTCCCCATCCTCCCAACCCCTGGCCTCTGTAATTACCACTCTATTCTCTGCTTCTATGAGTTCAATTGTCTGAGACTCCACATATGAGTGAGAACATGTGGTATCTGTCCCTCAATTGTGATTGATTTATTTGACTTAGCATAATGTTCTTCGATTCCACCCATGAGGTCACAAATGACAGGATTTCCTTCTTCTTTAAGGCTGAATAATATTCCATCCTGACTTATACCACATTTTCCTTATCTACTCATCTATGATGGACACAGGTTGGATCCAAATCTTGGTCATTGTGAAGAGTACTGCAATAAACATGGGAGTGCAGGCATTGATTTTCTTTTTTTTGGATAAATACCTAGTAGGGACTGCTGGGTCATATGGGAGCTCTGGTTTTAGCTTTAGGGATCTCCATGCTGTTTTCCATAATGGCTAATCTAATTTACATTCCCACCAAGAGTAGGCAAGGGTTTTCTTAACTTCACACCCTCAACACTCATATTTTTGATAATAGTCATTCTGACAGTGACAGGTGTGAGGCGATAGCTCATTGTGGTTTTAATTTGCATTCCCTAATGATTAGTGAGGTGGAGTGTTGTTTTTTTCATGTCTGTTGGCCATTTGCATGTCTCATTTTCAGAAATGTCTATTCAGGTCTCGTGCCTATTTTTTAATTGGCTCACTTGTCTTCTTGCTACTGAAGTGTTTGATTTGTTTTTGGGGTTCTTGTTTTGTTTTGTTTTTTGAGACGGAGTCTCGCTCTGTCACCCAGGCCAGAGTGCAGTGGTGCCATCTCGGCTCACTGCAAACTCCACCTCCAGGGTTCAAGTGATTCTCCTGCCTCAGCCTCCTGAGTAGCTGAGATTACAGGCACTTGCTACCATGCCTGGCTAATTTTTGTATTTTTAGTAGAGGTAGATTTCACTATATTGGCCAGGCTGGTCTCAAACTCCTGACCTCAGGTAATTCACCCACCTCAGCCTCCAATGGATTACAGGTGTTAGCCACTGCGCCCGGCCTGATGTTTGAGTTCTTCATCTATCTTGGATATTAACCCTTTACCAGATGTATAGTTTGCAATTTTTTTGGCCCAATCTGAAAGTTGGCTTCTTACTCTGTTCATCGTTTCCTTTGCTGTGCAGAAGCTTTTTCGGTTGATTTCACCCCATTTGTCTACTTCTGCTCTTGCTGTCTGTGCTTTTGGGGTAAAAGTGAAGTATCACTGTCCAGACCAGTGTTGTACAGTTTTTCCCTTATGTTTTGTTTCAGAAGTCTTAAACTTTCTGGTTTTACATTTAAGGCTTTAATTCAGTGTGAGTTGATTGTTGTATGTTATGAGAGAGAAGGGTCTCATTTCACTCTTCTGCATGTGGATATCCAGTTTTCCCAACACCATTTATTGGAGAGATTATGCTTCCCCCATTCTGTATTCTTGGCATCTTTGTCAAAAATCAGGCCAGGCATGGTGGCTCACGCCTATAATCCCAGCACTTTGGGAGGCTGAGGTGAGCAGATCACTTGAGGTCAGGAGTTCAAGAGCAACCTGGCCAATACAGCAATACCCCATCTCTACTAAAAACACAAAAAGTAGCTGGGCATGGTGGCGAGCACCTGTATTCCCATCTACTCAGGAGGCTGAGGGAGGAGAATCTCTTGAACACAGGAGGCAGAGGTTGCAGTGAACCAAAATCATGCCATTGCACTCCAGCCTGGGTGACAGAAGGAAACTATGTCTCAAAAAAAAAGAATCAATTGTCCATACATGTGTGGGATCATATCTGGACTCTTCAGTCCATTGTTCAGTGTGTCTATTTTTATGCCAGTACCATGCCGTTTCAATTACTATAGTTTTGTAGTATGGTTTGAAGTCAGGTAGTGTGATGCCACTAGCTTTGTTGGTTTTGCTCATGATTGCCTTGGCTATTCAAGATTTTTTGTGGTTCCACATGAATTTTAGGATTATTTTTTCTACTTCTATGAAAAATGGCATTGGAATTTTATAGAGATTGCATTCTTGAACATTTCTTATGTAATTCTCAGACTGGCCATCCAGTTTTATTCCCAATTTGCAGATGAGAACACTGAGGCATACAGTGCTGAGACTTGTCTGAGGCCAGAACTCTAGTGAATGTGAGGCCTCGGGCTGACACCCTGCCTACCAGATCTATGTCTGCTCCCCAGTGTATAAAGGCCTAAAGTTCCAAGTTACAGTGGACACAAAAGGACGAGAGGAAGTCCTCTAACCAAAGGCATGCTGATGAAATGTGTTCCAGTTCATTTTGACAGCAAGCATCATTTTATAGCAGAGTGGTTCCTGCTGCTTCGTAGCTGGCTGCTAGTATTCCTGGACAAAGCAGACACCCCACAGCCAACAGTGTTCATGTAGGCAGCTTCCCAACCGCCTGATGACCAGACTAGTCAGACACACAGACCCCAGAGCCGGCAGGGATATTCAGACTCAGTGGGAGGTGGGAGGGGAGGAGAGGGAGGGGTAGCCAAGGAAGCTGCCTGGTTAACAAGTGCCCCAGGGACTGGCAATGGAGGCATTTGGGAAAGAGTGATTTAAAAAAAAACATTTTACTTTAAATTCTGGGATACAAGTGCTGAACACGCAGGTTTGTTACATAGTTATACACGTGCCATGGTGGTTTGCTGTACCTATCAGCTCGTCATCTAGGTTTTAAGCCCCGTATGCATTAGGCATTTGTCCTAATGCTCTCCTTCCTGGAAAGGAGTGATTTTTTTTTTTCTTTTAAAGACGGGGTTTCACCATATTGGTCAGGCTGGTCTTGAACTCCCGACCTCAGGTGCTCCACCCGCCTTGGCCTCCAAAGTGCTTGGATTACAGGCATGAGCCACCGTGCCTGGCCGGAAAGGAGTGATTTTTAAAGCCCAACTTGATTTAAATCCGTATGCATGTTTTGGTTCTCCCTGTCCCCTACGGAGTTGTCCATATATGACCTAAATTGATTTCTTTAGTTTTTCCTTCTTCCCCAGATGACAAAGATACAAATGACCCAGAAAGGTGACAAGGGTGAAAGACGGAGCGATGACCGGCCTGGGTGTCCCGCCGCGCAATGCCTGTGGAAGGTCTCATGCCAGAAAACCTCCCTTGGCTCTTGCGGTTTAAGATTGTGTTTATTTATTTTCTCAAGAGACCCTGCTTTAGCGGAATTTGCTAAATTGCTGCTTCTCAGTGCTGGAAAGAAAGCAACGCTGACCTTACAATTCTAGCACAGCTCTGCCCAGGAGCTGGCGCTTCTGTTCGGTGGAGGCCAGCGGCTCTGGCTGTTGGTGGCATGGCCCGGTTTGCCTCCCGCCAGGTAAAGGGGGGCCTCAAGAGACCCTGGCAATCTGGAATAGCCTGGGCCTGGAGCGACTCCACCCCTGCACCCACCTTCATGATCTGCCACCAGCTGTTCTGCTGAGGAGAGGCTGTGGGGCTTCTTCTTGCCCTATTCAAGCTGTGCTGAACCTACAAAGTCACAAGGCAGAACCAGCTCTGATCCGATCTTGTTGGCACATCACTCACAGGCCCAAGAGTCCCCTCCCTGAAGGTCAGGAGCATGCTTAGCGGCTCCGAGGCTCCTCTGCCAGCTGCCCCACCTCAGAAGCCCCAGCTTGTCCTCTCCGATACTATTTTTTACTCTTCAGAGCCATAAAGCAAAGACCAATCCTACATTTGACCTTGGCCTTGGGTGCAAATGGAGGGAGGACCAGGTTTGCAGAGGTGGGAGGAGAGCTTCCAGCGACTGGCAGGGGCAGGGGCAGGGACAGTGGCAGGCTGACTAGGGACCCCATTCGCAGGTCTGTTGAGAAGTTCTTGTCAGAAATAACTTCAGGGGCAGGACACAAAGAGCCCATGTTCTTTATCCAATAACTCTCTGATTCCGTTGCTGCTAGGGAAGCCACCATCGCCCAAGGAGGAGCTGTGGCGTTGGAAGCGGCGTGGGGAAGCTGCTTCTCCCATGCGCAGCAGCCTGCAGCCTCCTTCCCTCTGCCAGCCCAGAAGGCATGTGTTCCAAAGCCCCTCATTAGGCCTCTCTTAGCAAGCAAACAAGTATCATTAATCTTGGTAAAGTGAGTGAAAGCACATTCACCTGTCTGGGCAAGAGAATTAATGTTGTGTCAATAGGAAATCAGTGTTTACCCCTGGCCTTTCTCTCTTCCTTTACTACAAAAAGCTCAGGCAGGGCGGAACAGCCCCAATGCCAGACCACAGCCAGATGAGGGAAAAACAAAAACCCAAAATGCAGGGGCCTGGGTGTGGCAGAGCTGGGAGTGCAGGGGCCTTCGACAAGGCAGCGGGAGGCGGCGACCATAGGGGCTTGCGGTCAGAGGCTGTCATTGGATTGTGGGTCCTTAGGAGGACATGAACCTCCCCAGCCTAGTCCTACAAACAGAGATGTCAGCGGGAGATACTGCCTTCCCAACATAGATGCCTGTGGCTCACTCCCTCCACGCCTGCAGTCACGTGGAACTGTTACAGAAAAGGGGTTCCGATCCAGACCCCAAGTGAGAGTTCTTGGATCTCTCGCAAGAAAGAATTCAGGGCGAGTCCACAGAATAAAGTGAAAGCAAGTTTATTAAGAAAGTAGAGGAATAAGGCTGGGCCCAGTGGCTCACACCTGTAATCTCAGCACTTTGGGAGGCTGAGGCAGGTGAATCACCTGAGGTTAGGAGTTCAGGACCAGCCTGGCCAACATGGTAAAACCCCGTCTCTACTAAAAATACAAAAATTAGCCGGGCATCATGGCAGGCACCTGTAGTCTCAGCTGCTCAGGAGGCTGAGGCAGGAGAATCGCTTCAACCTGGGAGGCAGATGTTACAGTGAGCCAAGGTAGCGCCACTGCACTCCAGTCTAGGCAACAGAGCAAGACTCTGTCTCAAAAAAAAAAAAAAAAAAAAAAGAAAGTAGAAGAATAACAGAATGGCTACTCCATAGACAGAGCAGCCCTAAGGGCTGCCGGCTTCCCACTTTTATGGTTATTTCTTGATGACATGCTAAACAAGGGGTGGATTATCATGTATCCCCTTTCTAGACCATGTAGGGTAACTTCCCGACGTTGCCATGGCATCTGTACACTGTCATGGCGCTGGTGGGAGTGTAGCAGCGAGGACGACCAGAGGTCACTCTCGTGGTGGCCATCTTGGTTTTGGTGTGTTTTGCCCGGCTTCTTTACTGCAGCCTGTTTTATACTCCAGGTCTTTATGACCTGTATCTTGTGCTGACCTCCTATCCCATCCTGTGACTTACAACTGTCTGGGAATGCAGCCCAGCAGGTCTCAGCCTCATTTTACCCAGCCCCCATTCAAGATGGAGTCGCCCTGGTTCACACGCCACTGACAGCTGTGTGGGCTGAGGGAACCAGCCAAGTGACCAAGGAGCTGCTATTCATCACACCTACTCTTCCAGGTGCTATGTGGGGCCTGACGGGTCATCTCTAGGAGCCCTACAGAGCAGGTAGCATTCTACCTTTCTCTCAGATAAGGAAGAATATTACCAAGCCGGAAAACTCAATAGGTTAGCCATGAGGCACACACAGGGAGGAAGCAGGTATGAACGCAGGCCCGACCCAAAGCCAGTGTCCCCGGTGATCATCACAGACGCACGAACATTCACTCCAGGAAGGATGGCCCCAGCTCAGGAGGTCACGTGTAAAGCAGGCCCCCTGGGTTATTCCCCATCCCCTTAAGCCCCAGCAGGCCTGGCTGTGGGAGGGTCCGGGAGAGGCAGGGTGGGGACTTGCGTGCCTGTGTGCCCCAGGAAAAGAAACCCAACAGGCCGATAAGATCTGTTTCCAGAGCAAAGCACCAATTAAACACAAGTCAGATGTGAGCAAATAAAGCTGTGGCGTCCAGAGAGAAAATCAATACTAGATTATATGTCCCGGCCCAATCATATACCAATTAATACCAAGCGGGTGGGGCGGGGGAGATAAGTCCACGGCCAGAACCAGGGCCGGCCATGCTGGCCCCCAAGGCCCACGCCCTCCAGCTCTCCAGAATGTGGGGCAAGGAGCGCAGCCCTTCTTGGGTGTCGCTGGGATCCCTGAGTCTCAAGGGCCTGGGCCTGAGCGCTCTGGGCAGCCCCATGAGCGAGGAAGCATGGGGAAGGAGGAAACGTCGTCCCCTGCATGTGGGCCGCTGGGCCTGGAGATAGGGGCAGGGGGTGAGGGCTGCCATGGGAGGGTGGTGCCCCAGGATGGAGCGGGCGCCCCAGACCCTACAGACAGTCTGTGGGATGGTTAAGGCACCCTGGAAGAAATAAGGGGCTTGCTCGTGGAAAGTGATAGAAAATCTGGCAAACATGGGGAAACTGAAGAAACACAGATCTCACACCAAGAAGTGAGGCCGAAGTCTTTGGTTGTTCTGTCCATGTTTTATTGAATGAGAAAGTACAGCCAAGC
Organism: Cacajao melanocephalus; assembly: GCA_963573385.1. Lineage (NCBI taxonomy): Eukaryota > Metazoa > Chordata > Mammalia > Primates > Pitheciidae > Cacajao > Cacajao melanocephalus. Next base: position 68,102 of record CAUYLG010050736.1, on the reverse strand, counting down.
AGTTAATAAATCATTTTCCAGAGGGGTGACAGAAGACAGGCAGTGAAGGTTTGCAACACAGGAGCTGGTGGCAGTGACGGTGGGTGTGGAGCAGCGCTGCCCAGGACAGTCTGTGGAAGGGCTTCAGGCCCGTCACTGGGTGCCGGGAAGAGGCAGCATGACACTCTGCCATCCGCCAGCCGATGGAGTGTACCCGGCATAGCGGGCCCCTGCCCCAGGGTGGTTTTGGCATTTTCAGAAGGACAAGTCAAAAGTGCTAATATCCCAGGGACAGGAAATTTGGCTGTGGGCTCGGGGACTGGACATTGGGAGGTTTTGTGGAAAGGGACGCTTGCTTTAGACCCTCTGTCCTGGCCCCACAAGTCCATTATAGACCACCAAGTCCCCTTCCACAAAAACTCCCAGTCTTTGGGGAAAGCAGACCCAGGATGTGCAAGGAACAGAACAAAAGTAGAAGAAAAGATGGCAAATCAGTGATGAGCCCGGCACCTGCATCCAGTTTCCCTACCGGAAGCCCCTGGCCTGCAGGATTCAGGAGTGCCTACAGTGGCCTGAATGCTCCCCGAACGTGAGTCCCGGAGGCAGAGGCCCTTTCTGAGTGGGAGTTTCATGGGCCATGGACTGTTGCATGCCAAAGAAAAGCGAAATTTGCTAGCCGAATATTTTTTAGACATTTTGCAAGATGCACGGCCTCCCTGACAATTTTTAATGTACTAACTGCCTGGTCCAGTGAGCTGATTAATTGGTGCTGGAGAGATCAATAAAAAACAGAAAATTAAAACAATTTTAAAGTGATTAAGTAGTTTAACACCTGTCTCCCGTCACGTCAGCGCAGGAAGAAAAATAAAGCAGGTGTCGAAGGGGCCTCCTGAACCAAGAGAAAACAGCGCCTGCCTGGAAGAAATGACAAATCACAGCTGGCGGATCAATCTGCGTACGCGCAGCCCTTCCCCAAGCCCACGCCGAGCAGCAGGAACTGGGACCCCGGCCCGGGGCTGGGCCCTCCCGGCCTCTCTTTCCAGCCTCTCCTGCAGAGGCTGAGCAAGGCCTCCGTGCCCCCACCCAGCCCTGACTCCTCAGTAGGGAGGAGCAGGTGTTTGTCCGTATTTGAAACACAGGGCAAGAGGGAGCAGAGGGAGCCTGCCAACATCTGCCTTAACTCTGGATGGATCAGAAGGCTGGGATTTCATTATCAACCTGGGCAACATAGTGAGACCCTGCCTCTACAAAAAAATTTAAAACATTAGCTTGGCGTGGTGGTGCACCTATAGTCCCAGCTACTTGGGAGGCGGAGGCAGGAGGATTGCATGAGCCCAGGAGTTCAAGGCTATAGTGAGCCATGATCACGATCACCCCACTGCACTCCAGCCTGGGCAACAGAGCGAGGCTTTGTCTCTTAAAACAAGAACCGGGCTGGGCATGGTGGCTTATGCCTGTAATCCCAGCACTTTAAGAGAATGAGGTGGATGGATCACCTGAGGTCAGGAGTTCGAGACCAGCCTGGCCAACATGGTGAAACCTCATCTCTACTAAAAAATACAAAAATTAGCCAGGTGTGGTGGCGGGCACTTTTAATCCCAGCTACTCATGAGGCTGAGGCAGGGGAATTGCTTGAACACGGAGGCAGAGGTTGCAGTGAGCCGAGATTGCACCATTGCACTCCAGCCTGGGCAACAGAGCAAGACTCCGTCTCAAAAAAAAAGAAAAAAACAACAGCCAAAAAATGCATTTTGGGACCTGTGGGTTCAAGGGAGGGGAGTGCGGTCACAGCTACTCTTGGAATAACCAAGTCTCCTCTCTTACTCTCAAGGGAGACGGGGCCTCCTGACATCCCTCTTGCTGTGGCTTCCCGCTGGTGACATCAACAGGTGGTACAGGTACCTGTACTTAAACCTGAAAGTGGACTTGAAGTTTGCACATATAAAATGCAAGGTGCTCCTACGGGCTCCCCATGTGCTGGGAATTCACATCCATGGTGTCCTCTGGCTTCGCTGCCCAGCCTGGCACATTCTCCTGGCACAGGGGGAAACTAGGTCCTTGACCAGCCTCCTGCACGTGGGCACAGGCTGAACCGCGCTCATGAAAACAACTCTATTAGAATTCGCCTGCCCTGCGGGACACTCATACCTGTCTTCTGCCATCCAGCTTCCTAACCACCTTCAAGATCCCCTGAGACCAGGATAGAAAAGGAAATCCTAACCACCCCAGAGAGGGCCCACAGACGCACTTCTTACTGGGAATCCGCTGTCAAAAGCCCTGTGTGCTCCTGCCTGCCACACTAAGCATGAATGGGAAGGAAGTCCACAGCAGCAGCCTGGACGAGGCAGGGTCAAGGAGAAGGTGTTCCAACTATTCGCTTTACTAAAAACATTTACCAGAAACACTAGAAAGTGTTTCCCCTTTCCTACAACCTCCCCCTGGGTGAGAATTTTGGTTGTGTCATCAGTGGTTGGGTTGCTCTATGTAAGACCATCTGTTTGGGGCCATATTCGTCTCAATGAAAAGTTGCCAAACTCTTTACAACAAATTCTATGCCAATGAAAAGCATTCTATGCCAATGAAAAGGCATTTCCAGTCTTCAGCTATTGGCCCACACTTTAAAAAATAATCCACAGAGCCTAATCTCCACAAAAGACTGTCTCCTGGCACATCTTCCTGCCACAGGCTTCTCTGGCGTTGATTTGGCCAGGAAGGAAGCTAAAGGGTCCTGCCATCCACGCCTCTCTTGTTGATATCAGATGTCTGCTGGCAAAAAGTGCCTGCCTCGGGAGGCATCCCCAGCTCGGAGAAGGCTGGTTGGTGCCATCCCAGAATGCAGCCCAGCAGGAGCATCCAGCCCTGGCACCTGGGCACTCTTGGAGGCCAACACGAAGTTCTCAATTTGGCACCCTCTGGCCTGAGGCTGATCCCTGCAGAGTAAGCCTCAGGCTGATGGAGATAAAGTTTCCCTGGGCCCAAGCTCCAAACTCTGCCGTTTTGTTTCTGTTAAAATGCAATTGTTTTTCTCTGGAGTGTGCAGTGACTGCTCGCGTCAGGAAGATGTATGAAAACCTCCACTTCAATTCGGCATCCCTTTTCTCCCAGACAAACACGGTCGGATTTTAATAAATCAAAGAGCCACACTGTTTAATAAAAATTTATTGACTTACAAGTGATTATTTATCAAAAGACCATTAATAGCAGGTAGTGAAATGATGTGTTACTGGGTGGTGCTGGGAGACTAATAGGAAATCAATGCAGCTGGCCGGCCGGAATGCATATGAGAAGCCCACCCCCTGGCAGCCAGCGCAATCACCCCCGCAACACACGCCAGGCGCCACCCCTGGCGCAATGAAAAGTTCCCCCTTTTTATTTATCGTTTACAAATGAAATGATCAATACTTTTAATCTAGAGCAAAATTTATTAACTTTCCCATCGGAGAGAGACATATTGACTGGGGGGGGAGAGCGGGGTGTGCATGCTGTAGAAGATGGATGGCTGCACGGCCGTCTCCTAACCTGTCCGCAAGGCAGTGCGCCTGCAGCTGCCCTTCCAGCCTATGGCCCGGGCTTCCCGGGACAAGTGCGCCTGGAGAAGCCGAGTCTTGCCACCCGGGATGCATGGTGGGTGGGTGGGACCTATGACACGGGGGTATCTCTGTTGCACCCAGGGACAGCAGCAAGCACTTGCCCAATCAAGGTCCTGGCCATTTCCAGGAAGCAAACGGCAGGATTCATAGACCCCGATTTCCACAGGACAACAGGGTTAGTGCCCACCGTTTGCTCTGCCATTGTCACACGATGTTACCCAAGAATGCCTGTCGCTAGTCTAGGATGGGCATTTGGGGATCTGGAGCACTCCCCCAGACCCTTCACACATCAAGCCTCTTCTATCTGAAAGGCAGCACCAGGGACTGGGTTCTGACACAGTGAAGCCTCAAGTCCCAAAGCTGGTTCTGCTGTCAAGGGAATCCCACTAGCTTTATTAGAATGTTCCCTTTCGGTGGCTCACACCTGTAATCCCAGAACTTTGGGAGGCCAAGGCTGGTGGATCACCTGAGGTCAGGAGTTTGAGACCAGCTTGGCCAACATAGTGAAACCCCATCTCCACTAAAAATTAGCTAAGTGTGGTGGTACATGCCTGTAATCCCAGCTACTCGGGAGGCTGAGGCAGGAGAATTGCTTGAACCGGGGAGGTGGAGATTGCAGTGAGCCAAGATTGCGCCATTGCACTCCAGCCTGGGCAACAGGAGTGAAAATATGTGTTAAAAAAAAAAAAAGTTCCCTTTCTAACTGATGGGATCAAAGTCTCATGTCTGAGTGAAAAAGCCTGTCCGAGATCCACAACAAAGACACCACCCAGCCTGAGAGCAGCCTGGCCCCAGCCCACAGCTGGGCTTAAAAATAGAAAATGCAGAGGTGGACAGGGTCTTCGAGGTCACCTAGCCAACTCCCTAGTTACGACTCATGAGACAGACGCAGAGAAGTGAAGGTGCAGCAGGCGTGGAGGTGGGCTAGCAGCTGGCCAGCGCTTGTTCCACTCACTACGCCACTGGGTGTCATTCCCAGCTTGGCCCCAACCCCGCTGGCGTCACAAGAGGGAGCGCATTATTTTGTCCTTTGCATGTTTCTAAGTGTCATGAGGTTTTGCCACACAAGACCAACTGTTATCCCAAATCAGATACTCTGGCTATGGGTCACTTGGGGCCTGCAGGACCCCCAATTTAAAAGGATGGAGCAGTCGCCTAGATGATGGTAGAAGGCATACACATACATAGAAAGGAGAGGTTTCCTTTCTGCAGGAGTAAGGCAGTCCTCTCCTCACTGCCTGGCCCGAACAGGACCTCCCTCCACAACACTGATTCCACGTGACTCCACGCCAGGTGCAGCCACACCTGCTGGCAGGGGCCACAGACAGCTGTGCTGAATGTGAGACAAACAAAATCAAAACCTGTGTGTGTATATATATATATAAATACCTATGCAAATCACGAAACTAACAAATCATAAGAGTTTCAGATGAACTTTTAAAAAGATAACCTGATCTTTAAGACCAATTACGGATCCCTCCAGTTAGCTTACAAACACTGTGAACATCACCTATAAAAGTTGAAAATCACTTTTTATTCTTAAGAATTTTGTAAAACAGTTCCTAAGAGACTGTTATTAGTCATAACACTGTCTTTATATCTTTTTTCAGTCTTCATCTGAGAGCAAAAAGAAGACTTTCCTCAGGCTGGCAACAGGGCAGGTGAGGAAACGGGAGGCTCTCTGGGGAGGTCAAGGGAAGGCGCAGACAAAGGGAGACGGCAGGGCCAACCCAGCAGATCCCCACATGACAAAGTAGATCCGTCTGCAGCCCCAGGAGCACAGCTTCACTCCCACCCGCTCCCTGAACCGCAGGCCAGAGGGTGACCTTGGGGATGTGACACTCAGCACCACTGGCTCAAAACCCTGAGAGGCATCACGACTGTGCCATGAGGGAGCATGGGTCCCAAGTGAGGGCTGGTGGGGCATGAATGGTGGGCTGAGGAGCATGAAACTGGTGAAACCCCAGAACCCACAGGGGCTGTATGGCCTTGGCTCTGCCTCCACCGTGACCATATAGGTGGCAGACTCTTTCCCTGAAGGGTCGGCTCTGGCTGTGCGGAAGCCCCCGTGCAGCATGGGCCCCTGCCAACCCCCTCTGCAGCCCTCCCGGGGCCCCTGCTTCTCCCCCGCCCTGGAGCTTAGACGTTGCTGTCCCCAGGCCTCACATCAGTACCTCTCACACGTCCCCAATCTCTGGAGAAATCCAAGAGATTGTGGAAATTCGAATTGTGCTGGAAATTCGAAATGAACCAAAGATCTGCAAGCATGTGGGACGTGCTGTTCACCTGAGCTGCAGGGTTCTTTGCTCCAGCACTCAGGTGGCTTCTCTGCAGCCCCAGGGCCGTGTGCCCAGAAGAGAATGGGAACTTTTGCGAGAAGCCTGCTACTCGGGACCACAGCCAGGGGAGAAAGTAAAAGGAGAAGTCCCCCAGTTCATTCACCAGCCAGTTTTATTTACTCACAAAAACAAATCCAAAGCCCGGTGCAGCAGCTCTGAGCTCAGACTGCCCCACCCCGTTTTGTGGGCCTGTACCTGAAACACTGAACGTGACGTGTCCTTCACTCACCGCAGCACTTTAATCCCCACAACAACCCTGTGAGGTAGGATCACCACCCTTCCCCCCGACTCATGTTACACATGGGGAAACCGAGGCACACATTCAACAGAGCGAGCATCACATGGGGAGTTCAGGGTCAGCCTGGAGTACGAACACACGTGACTCCTGGTTCTCACCTAGGCCCAGTCAGCAGCCCACCCGGCCTCTTCCCCTCCCTTTGGTGGCCCCATCAGCAGCAGCGTAAGAATCTAACCCTTCATTTTGCTGAAAGACCCTGCAGGTGACAGTTTCCTTCCTATCATGTCTGTAGAGCTCCAAGGCTGCGGCGATGTTGAGGCCGAAGCCAGCCACAGTGCCTCAGCTGTGCCTCTCCTTGAGAGTGGGTGGCCACCCCCAGCATGTCCCTGGCACATGGGCATACATAACAGACTCCTGTCCCGCCGTCCCTAGCACAGGAACGTGGCCACACCTCCCCAGCCACTCAGCCCGCACAGCGTGCACAGGTAGGGAGCTGACTTTAATGGCATTCCTCCAACGACTTATTGTAAAAGAAACAAGGCATCTTGTCCTGGGTCACGACACCCAGCAGCATCCGTTCAGACCGCCAAGGGCAGGCTGTGCCGGGTGCACGGGGATCCCCCTGTGGCCGGGCGAAAGCCAGAGTCCTGGGATCCAGAGCAGCCCGGGGAGCCCCGGAGTCTGGAAAGGACGCAGCAGTGGGGGCAGCAGTGGCGCTCCAGCTCCTAGCCCGTTGGCACCTGGCATGGTGGCCCCAGCCAGCTTGATGCAGGCTCAGGAGCGGCTCCTGTCCTCGTGGTTCCCCACGATCATCTTGCTGTACAGCTTCTGCTGTTCCTCCTTGAATGTGTCCTTCACCTTCTCCCTCTTCAGGCCCCCATCCCTGGTGAGACAAAGGCTGGATGTAGTAACAGCCAAGAGGGCTCCCAGCCACCCTCACGCCACGGGAGATGCACTGTGCTGCCCAAATACCAAGAAAAACCTGCCAGAAACAGGGTGCCTGTGGCACTCTCACCAGGACAACCTCAGGGAATTTGGGGCACTGGGCTCCCAAAAATCCACCCTTTCTATCTCAAAAGCCCCATTCTTGCCTTGGGGTGAGAATTTACTACTCACATTCAAGGTACTTTGTAACTGCCTAAACCTACCAAGGAGTTTACAATTCTTTCTACTCTAACATTCATCTTTACCTCACAAAGGAAAAGGAGGAATTCTGGCATTATGGAAGGTAGACATGCTTTGAGAAATACTGACTCATAATGTATCTGTAAAATCGATATCTAAAATCTCATCTGTTTAATTCAGACCCAGGGATACTCCGAATTCATGCAAAGAGCTAACACAAGTGGTAATGCGTGTTCTGACATCTTCCATGCTGAAGACAGAGTGCTGTCAGGAATGGAAGTTTACCTCTGGGGCTGCCTCTCAGAGTCCCAGCCTCACTGCCCCAAGTGCCTCCCTGCAGCAGCCCCTAACCAACCCACCAGACTTGAGGTTGTTTCGACAGTCCCATTCCCTCTTGCCTGCTGCCCTACTCCACCTACACTCTAGAATTATCACCACCTTCAACAACTTATAAAAACCCAAGCCCGCTTTCAGTCTCCCCGCTACACCCTTTTAAATCCATAGCAAAGGCATGGTTTTTATTTATTTTTTATTTTTGAGACAGAGTTTCGCTCTTGTTGCCCAGGCTGGAGTGCAATGGCATGATCTTGGCTAACTGCAACCTCCGCCTCCCAGGTTCAAGTGATTCTCCTGCCTCAGCCTCCCGAGTAGCTGGGACTACAGGTGCGTGCCACCACGGCCAACTAATTTCTGTATTTTTAGTAGAGATGGGGTTTCACCATGTCGACCAGGATGGTCTCGTTCTCTTGACCTCGTGATCCACCCACCTTGGCCTCCCAAAGTGCTGGGATTACAGGCATGAGCCACCATGCCCGGCCAGGCATGGTTTTTAAAAGCAGCCACCCTGTCCTTGTTACATTTCAGATGGAAACATGGGGCAGAAGTTAAACCTTCAAGCTCTAAAAGCCTGTTGGATGTGGGTTCAAAATCTAGCTCCAGTGCTTATGTTATGACTTTGGAAAAAAGTGATTTAACCTGAGTCTCAGTTTCTCATCTGTAAAATGGGAACAACAATTTTTACAGGACTGCGGCTACTGTGAGGGTGAAAGGGACGATCACACAGGGCCCAGCAGCTCGGTGACTGGCACACAGCAAGTGCACAATCCACGCTAGCATGTTTTAAAAGGCAATCATCTGAGAGTCAATCTATTACCTGAGACTCTCCAGTTGGGTTTCAAATGTGAATTTCTACCCTTTCTTTTCTCACAGATAATGCCCATCTATGTCAAATGCTGACCCTTAGCTCTTAAACCTAAATGCTCCAGAGTGGAAAAGTTTCTCTGAACCAGCATTCACCCGTTAGTCTCCTGTTATTTGGGATAAAACTACAGGATGCAGCTCAAGGGCCACATCCAGTTGATACCTGTTGTTGTAAATAAAGTTTTACTGGAACATAGCCATGCTCACTGGTTTATGAACGATCTCTGTTTTCACACTACAATGGCAGAGATCAGTAGCTGCAACAGACACCATATGGCCTCCAAACCCTAAAATATTTACTGACTACAGAAAAAGTATGTCAATCCTCCTTTGTTAGGTTAACAAGCTGAATACAACAAACACAACCTTTGCCTTTCTAAGGATGGTTCAATTTTACCAGATACACTGGGATCAGGGAAAGTCCTCCTTCCTTCTTGAGGTTTGCAGATCAGTACCAGGTCATGCTCACCCAGAGATGGGCACTGTCCAGGTGACCTGGAAGACTGGTTCAAACCCCAGAAAGGTACACAGAATCAACTGCTTCAGTCCAGGCATCCCTGATCCAGACTCCCCAAGGTTAAGGAGGTACAGGGCACTTCTGGGTTGGAACTCAGGGAGAAGAGTCAAACCACTCTCTCTAGACCTGACAAGCCTAATTCTCCACACCAGGGAGAATGCCATGTAAGTGAAGGTCAATGACACAGTATCTGCTGCAGAAACTCAGCTGGTAAGGCCTGGCTCTAAACTTACCACAGCAAGTCCACAAGTCCTCCCTGCCTGGCAATGGCGGATTTCACCCTATTCGCAAACTGGACGGCATCTTCATCTGCCTGTAAGAAAGAATGAATAAGACCGCTCCGCCCCGGCTCGAGATTACACAGAGCAACCGCACACCTGCCTGGGGCGGGCACTCACCTCTCTGGTCATGGGAGGCAGGTACCACACGCTGCAGACAATGGCCCAGCTGGTCATCATTCGCAGCAGGTACGTCACCATCCCGTATTTGCTGCTGTTCCAGAAGGCATCACCAAATTGAGGGTCATACTAAAAACAAAGGAAACCCGGAGGGAAGACGTGAGTCGTTCTCACAATGTACATATCACAGTGACTACTGTGAGTGACTCCACTGGGCAGTACTGGTACTAGGGCGCTGCTGGTACTGGGATGCTGCTCCCAGACCCTGCATGAGTACTGCTGAAGTCCCTCTCCATGTGGGCGGTCTGACTGCGGGCAACACTGATCTCTGAGTGACCTGGCCTCTGCTGCAGATCAGGAAGAAAGGCTTCCCTGACAGCCTGCCTCAAGCAAATGTCCTCCCTCTTTGATTGATTTCAGGTCTTAATAATAGGTATGTAAAGTTTTCAAACATCTCCAAACCAGAGAGAACAGGATCATGCACTCCCATGCACCCATTCCCTGATTCAACCACCACCACTGTCCCCCGCTTGCTCCATCTCTCCCTCCCAGCACCCTGTCATTCACCTAGTGTACCTCCCCCAAATAAAGGTATTTTCTTACACAAACACCAACTTTTAAATATGATTTCTGGCGCCCAGATCAGTGAGGAAACTATTAGAAAGCTTATGATACACTTCTGCATTTACACTTCCAACCAAGTCAATCATCTGTTCAGGAGGCGGCTCTGTGCTCACACTGACGTGTGCTCACGCTGACAGCCCCAGGAGGTCTCAACCACACAAGCCCGATTCTACCAAGAATCAGGTATCAGCCCCTTTCACTGCCAGTGGCTCTAATGGAGGCAAAAGGCAGCAATTCAATGGTGTTTTGAAGAAAACGTGGCTGCAGCTGTGACCCACATTCTCACTGGAAGGGCAGATGAGCAGCGTGGGGAAGTTCCAGAGGAAGCTGTACAAGGAGCAACAGGAGGACCTGGGTGCTTGAGGAGAATGCCTGGACAAAGCACCTGGTGCTGCCAGCGAATGTCTGAAGGGCTCCTGTAGACAAGGCAGGAGGTTGACCTTGTGCAATCATAAAGCAAACACCCAGGACCAGAGTGGAAAAATAAAGGAACCAGAATTTCAAGTGTTATCCCACACAGCCGTACGGCTAACAACATCAAAAATGCCCTTTCCCTGGGAAAGCCTGAGAAGGAGCCCGGGGCAGGGTCCTGCATGTGGGCACAGGCTGCGGTGGGGTTGAACTCTATGATCTTTTAGGCCTTTCCAGCCTTAAGTTTTATGATGCACAGTATAAAAATTGTAAAATTTTGCCAAGACTGTGGCCCTAACTACAAAAATGAAGACAATTTAGGCTTAATTATAGAAATCATAATTAATAAATATAAAAGAAATTTAGGCCTGGTGCAGTGGCTCACACCCGTAATCTCAACACTTTGGGAGGCCGAGGCAGGTGGATCAAGAGGTCAGGAGTTCAAGGCCAGCCTGGCCAAGATGGTGAAACCTTGTCTCTACCAAAAATTAAAAAAAAAAAACAAAAAAGAAATTAAGATTTAACTACAGAAGGCTTAATGAGTTCATATTATAATACCAACAGAAAGGAAAATAATAAGTTTTTAAAACTAAGCTAACGTGTATGATCATAAAGTGATATTTTTTTTTTTTTGAGAGTCTCACTCTGTCACCCAAGATAGAGTGCAATGGCACGATCTCAACTCACTGCAACCTTCACCTCCTGTGTTCAAGTGATTATCCCGCCTCAGCCTCCCAAGTCGCTGGGATTACAGGCACCCACCACCACACTCGGCTAATTTTTGTATTTTTAGTAGAGATGGGGTTTTGCCACATTGGCCAGGCTGGTCTCGAACTCCCAGCCTCAAGTGATCCACCCACTTCAGCCTCCCAAAGTGCTGGGATTATAGGCATGAGCCACCGCACCTGGTCGTATCATTGTATTTAACGAAGCCAGATATGGACGGAAATTCTGATGTTATGAGTGTGAGAACCCTTTGTTCCGGGCTGCTTCTCTATTCCACACTAGGCAGTATGTGTGGACAGAAAACAAGGCGGAAGCTCAACACGGCAACGTACTCCTCACATCAGGTCATGGCTGAATTCCGGTGGGAATATAAAAAGAGCCTTGAAATCGCCACTGTATCCAAGTTTGGTTACTAATAAAGGGTTCGCAAAAACCAGAAAATCATCTGTTCTTACCTATACATGGGCTCTACTCTGTGGACTGCATGGAAATGTACATAAAATTCATCACCATTTTACTTTGGAGAGGAGTGGAAACTCTCCTTAGGGTTTGTGTTCCAACAGCAGCTAAGAGCCACTACTTCAGAACTGTGGCCACCACAGTGTGCCAACTGATGATGTCAGTGCCACCCAGAACATGTTAGAATGGAAACTCAGAAGGCCAGGTGGGGTGGCTCATGCCTGTAATCCCAGCATTTTGAGAGGCCAAGGCCAAGGCCGATCACTTGAGCCCAGGAATTCAAGAACAACCTGGGCAACATGATGAAACTTCGTCTCCACAAAAATTAAAAAATTAGCCGGGCATGGTGGTGCACAAGTGGGAGGCTGAGGCAAGAGAATCACCTGAAAATGGGAGGTGGAGGTTACGGTAAGCCACGATCATGCCACTGCACTCCAGCCTGGGTGACAGAGGGAGACCCTGCCTCAAAAGGAAAAGAATGGACATTCAGAATGGGGCCCAGCAATCTACATTTTAACAATCCCTCCAGGCGATGCTGACTCAGCCACAGTTCAAAAGCCACTGTTCTGGAGGGAGCAGTAAGGGCTTCTAGCCAGCAGCTTCACCTTCACACTGCCAAGCACCTGTCTCCGTTTTACCAGAACCCAGGACGCAGATGCCACTCCCAACTCCCACACCCAAGGCAGACTCTGCTACCAGATTATGTTCCTCTTTCTTGCTGTTCCCAGACACAGCATCCTCAGTCAGAGTCCCCTGCAGGCAATGTTCATCTATCATCCCTGGCCTGGTCCTCTGTCTAAATGATGAACAGTGAGTGGCTGGGGAGCAACTGCCTCAGCAGGAGGAAAACCTCTCCAGTGGTACTGACAGGGTCAAAAGAAAGTCCCAACCAACTCTACAGAATGCTCTGCAGACAACACACAGAACCCTGCAAAAGAAATTCTAAGCATGAGCCTGACTCACATCTGCTCACTGTTTTACCAGGCTCTCAGACTGCAGCCTAAATACTTTAACCACATTAAGAATGGCCTGGGTTCGGCTGGGTGTGGTGGCTCACACCTATAATCCCAGCACTTTGGGAGGCCGAGGTGGGCAGATCACCTGAGGTCAGGAGTTCAAGACCAGCCTGACCAACATGGAGAAACCCTGTCTCTACTAAAAATACAAAAAAAAAAATAGCCGGGTGTGGTGGTGCATGCCTGTAATCCCAGCTACTCGGGAGGCTGAGGCAGCAGAATTGCTTGAACCCATGGGGCAGAGGTTGTGGGTTGATAAGCCAAGATTGTGCCATTGCACTCACTCCAGCCTAGGCAACAAGAGTGAAACTCTGTCTCAAAAAACAAAACAAAACAAAAAGAATGGCCTGTGTTTTGTAGGCGTTGTGATGTGAGGCCTGGTGGATGTGAAGTAGATGAGAGGCGGAGGAACAAAGTGCAGATGACTGGCTAATCACATCCTACATCTCTGGGTGTCTGAACGGTTAGAGGAGCAGTTCCTAAAGGGTGGAGGTAGATTAGATAAACTCCCAGAGTCCGCCTCATTGTTAGGAACTGCTGTCGGTCTAGAAGATGACACCACGACTAAAAGGGCTGGAGGTAAGGACCCACCATCTTCTTGGCTCCCCCAAAATGCAAAAATCCGGCTTGAAACCACACTCCTGTGCCCTGCAATCAGCCACCTTTCCAGGTGGAGAGCCTACATTCCAGCTAGGTGTATGAAGCAAGGTAAGAAGTGAAGGACTTGCCATTTCCTGAATGGTGGCGGCAGCAGCGTGCAGGCGGGAATCTGGCTATCCCCCATGCCACACTCCCCAGACCCTTCTAAGGGGGTGCTGAGGGCTCAGCATCCTCCTCTGGCACGCTTGGCCCATGTCAGCCCAGCCCCATGCCACTCTGCTGAGGGCATCGACCGCAGACTGGCGACCCTGGCTCCCTCCGTCCACCTCCTCCTGCTGCGCCCCACTCACGGCAGCTGCAATAATGACCGTGTGCACCCTTGGAGGTCTTGTACCTTGATAGCAACAGGGTAAACTGTGGCTCCAATTTCAAAACTTCCCTTTTTGAACATCATCACCGATGTATTATTGATGCAGGTTCCTAAAATGCAGGAGACAATAAAATGCTATTTCTGTTGGCCCTTTACCCCAGATTCTAGGCATTTCTTAAAGACTAAGTATAATAGTCAAAATTCTTCTAATGGTTCCTCAAATAAGATACATCTATCATCTACCTAACTTAAACACTTAACAGAGACAGGCAAGATGGTGTCTCCAATTCTCTTTCTACAGGACCACTTTCCCTAACTCACACACACAGCCTGGATAAAGCAGACACACACAGTGGGGTCAGGAGGATTCCGCGAGCTCCATGAGGAGCTGAAACGTTAGAGAAGAAATTCCTGCATTTGGGAAATTCACACTGTGGCACTCTTAGTTCAGATTCTGAACTTGCCTGAGTTTTTAGTCCTACAACCAATCTAAAGGGGCCCTAGCATTACTCAGTGAAAACAGATAATCCAGCAAGGGCTGGATTATGTTCCCAGGAAACATCGGAGTCACATTCCTGCACTCCCCACAGAAGCCCTTCATGGCAATCAACCCCTTCTTACCTTCTGGGAAGATGAGGATAGGCAGCTTGCTTTTATCTTGCACATGTTCAGTCAGTCTTTCAAAGAGGAAAATAAAATGAAGGCTCAGACAACCTTATACACATCATTGTCAAAATACATTTATAAATAACCTATTTATTTGTGATACTAGACTCAATTATAAAAGCAAGTTAACAAGCATGACTGAATCCTTTTAAACCTATAATCTAATACTCATCAAGAAAAAATGTAGATGGATAGAGAAAATCAGGTTACTATTTAATTCGCACAACCGTTCAATTCTGTGTGAACACAGGAGCACTAACGACACCACTCCACCTGGGGACCACCTGAAGGAGATGCCTGCCACAAGGCCTGGGCATGGCCCCCTCAATAAACCTGTGTCACTAGACTGTGTAACAGCTGTCAGGCTGGGCCCAGCCCTGCTGGCTCAATGCTCTGTCCCTGAGATGCACCATAGGGAGCTGCGGAGGGGGAAGATCATCTGTCCCTGTGGAAGATAATCACAACTGTCTTATTTGTTACTTTTTGAGACGGGGTCTCTTTGTGTTGTCCAGGCTGGAAGGCAGTGATGCAATCACGGCTCACTGCAGTCTCACTCTCCCTGGCTCAAGCAATCCTCCCACGTCAGCCTTCCAAGCAGCTAGGACTACAGGACTCTACCACCACATTCAGCTCATTGTCAAATTTTTTGTAGAGATGGAGTCTCCCTATGTTGCCCAGGCTGGTCTCGAACTCCTGGGCTCTCAAAGCATCGGGATTACAGGAGTGAGCCTCCATGTGCGGCCTGGTCTCAACTGTCTTGATGTCTCTGTCTGCTGCAAATCTCTTTGCATTACTTACACCAGATTCACCATTTTAAAGTTTGAAAACAGAGCAGTACTTTGTTCCACTGCCTTAGGTTTGTTTTTATTCGTGATGAATGAATTCATTTTGAGGTTTCAAACAGCAGTAAAAGTTCCTATTTTGTTTATTATGATGAGTATAATGAATAAAAAAAGGTTAAAAAACATTATTAACTTGGCAAATAAAACTAGGGTTTCCTATACATATATATATTTTTTAGACAGAATCTCACTCTGTCGCCCAGGATGGAGTGCAATGGCGTAATCTCGGCTCGCTGCAATCTCTACCTCCCAGGTTCAAGAGATTCTCCTGCCTCAGTCTCCCTAGTAGCTGGGATTACAGCACCCGCCACCACACTCAGCTAATTTTTGTATTTTTAGTAGAGACGGGTTTCACGATGTTGGTCAGGCTAGTCTTGAACTCCTGACCTCAAGTGATCTGCTTGCCTTGGTCTCCCAAAGTCCTGGGATTGATTACAGGCATGAGCCACTGCGCCTGGCCGCTTTTAAAATCTCACGTTTTAGGCAGTATAGGCTCATGATGGAAGGCACATAACTGCACTGTGGAGGAATAAAGACCCTGAAGCCTTGTCAGCATTCTAACTGGCCAAGCAGAACGGCAGCGTTCTGTCCATTACCTCTTAGCCACCAGGTGGCGATCCTTCACTTCCGAGCGCTCAAACCAGACGTGTGGGCAGGCCTTCACCATGGCTCTCTGAATCACACCCATGAGTCCCCCGTGCACTTGACCCACCTAAGCGCAGACACAGGACTATTAGTAGTGAAGCCATCCTCACACAAATCTCCCCACTCTAAGAAGCCCCAGATCTCACAAAATAAGCAGTCCAACCTCTCACCTCTAATGCTTGCGGGTCCAACCTCTTATCTCTAACGCTTGCTGGTCCAGCCTCTCACCTCTAATGCCTGCTGGCTAGAGGTTGCTCACTGCCAAGAAACCACTACCAAGACTCCCCAAATCTTAAACTTCTTTTTTCAAACAGTAATACTAGAAATAGGTAATTAAAAACATAACTGAAACCCCTAAGACAAAATACTAAAGTAGAGTGATTACCTGTGTAAAACTGCCCCTCCCGACAGATTCTCAGATGCCCTGGAAACACTCCTTGCCAGCCCCTCCCTCTCCCGTTGCAGGTCTACCTGAACGCCCTCAGCATCCTCTCCAGCCACACTCACCACTCACTCTGCCCAGGGCATCTCCTATCACAGTCCCACAGAGCCCCCACAGTGACAGTGTAGGTGGGGCCCATGCTTAAAAGTGTTTATGTGAAGGGTCCAGGAGCCTCCTAGCCCTGACCAGTCTAATGTAGGAAGTCTTGCCTCAAGAACGCGCCATAAAGAGCTCTTACCATGGCATAATAGCCATCGCTGGCCAAGATGATCACATCGATCGGCGAGGTATGATTAGCCACACAGATGCCACCGTTTCTTGGTCTGTTTTCCCTGGGTTTAAAAGGTATGCAAAGCAACCAAAATTAGTGTGAACAGTTCGAAGCTCAGAAGCGTCTTCCCGTTGGCCAAGCACAGGTGGGTGGTGTTTCCCGCCAGCGCCATCTGCCTTCATAAGGGTACAAAGTGTGCTCACCTGTCGTGGTAGGTGATGATGGCTGTCAGCGCTCGCACACAGATCCGGTAACACATCAAGTGAACGTGTTTACTCATGAACTCCTTAAACCTGCAACAACAGGACAAGGATTCTGGGTGTTATTTTACATACAGTAAGACAGAAAGAGTTGCTGACTTGAATAGCTCAGCAGTCCTTTATGATGGCAAAGTGCTTTTATAGACATAAGCACAAACAGGAAAGCCCTGTGATGCATGAGCATCTTTATGTTCATACACAAGGAAAGAAAGAGGGAACAGGGAGACTCACTTAACATGCATCCAAGTCAACTGGTGGAGAATTCACAGCCTAGAATCGGGCGTCGGAGGACCACAGGCGGGCTGAACTCCATTCCCTCCTCCCGCCCGCCCCCCTCCACCGTCAACACCCAGAGGCAGGCCCAAGGCCAGAGGCCAATCTCCGCACCAGCCCAGGCAGAAGAAAGGTTTCCAAGCCCCAGAACTTCCCGAAGGGAGTAAAATATTCTTCATAAACAGACAAAACCTCCCTACATTTCAGACCATTTTAAAAACAGTATCGTCTCACCACTTTATCCACAGTCAAATGCTCAAAACTAAACAACCTGTAAAATCTGCTAACATCTGAGTCTCAGACTCTAAATGTTTGTGGCTTCTCCCTTTGTCTTTACAATGGGAAGAATGTGAGGGCTACAGGGCAAAAAGAACACAGTCATAGATCCAAATCAAAAAAGTAAAGACTTTACTGCTGATGCCACTGTTATCACTGGGTTATTATTACTATTATTTTGAGACAGATTCTCGCTCTGTCGCCCAGGCTGGAGTGCAGTGGTGCAATCTCAGCTCACTGCAACCTCTGACTCCCAGATTCAAGGATTCTCCTGTCTCAGCCTCCCAAGTAGCTGAGATTACAGGCACCCGCCACCATGCCCGGCTAATTTTCATATTTTTAGTAGAGATGAGGTTTCACCATGTTGGCCAGGCTTGTCTTGAACGTCTGACCTCAGGTGATCCACCTGCCTTGGCCTTCCAAAGTGCTGAGATAACAGGTGTCAGCCACCATTCCCGGCCACCAGTGGGTTATTTAATCCATCTAAGATTCCATGGATTTGGTTGTATCCAAAGAAGTGGCTTGGCCTTCGATATCTGAGCACCATTCCCAGAATGAACTGCCCTTTAGGCGTGGACTCCCACACTCTACTCACCTCCCATTTGGCAAGTATCCCACCACCGTCGTGCCCATCACCAGAAGGCTAATCCCTGTGAAAGCCAGTGCTATCCTGTAAGAAGAAGAAAAGTTAGAGCACAGCCAGCAAATCCCTGTACCAAGTACAGAACTAAAGGTGTGAAAATCTAAGTGGGCATCACCAAAACTACCTCCAAGACCTGACCACCTGGGACCTGGACCAGAGTTCACCCAGAAATGTGAGCAGGCCTATCAGAACCAGAGATCCTTTTAATTCCAGCTGACAGTGAGCCGTGGGTTTGGCTCTCAGCTGCCAGCATCTCCTGAGGCTTCAGGCAGCTGGAAGGCTGGAAATACCCTAAGCTGGCCATTCTGCCGCAGGGCTGCTCCCTGCTGCCCTCCCCTTCCCTTTGGCTAGAAACCCCGGTGGAAGCACAGCTTCCCTCTGAAGCAGTAGGAGGTGGAGCCTGAAAGTAACAGTACCTGGCGAGACACACTCAGAATAGCACATGGTACAGAGAAGCTGAGAGACCAATACTGCCTCTGTACCTGAGAAGCAAGCTTCAGGAAAGAACGAGCCATGCCCAGGGAGTTGGCCAGAAAGCACACAATGTTCCTGTCCCTGTGTCTGCTATCATCTAGACAAGCAAGCTGTCTTTAAGAAATCCAACTACTGCTTTCTGATTTGCAGAGAATCCAAGTGCCTCTAAAGGAGAATTACCGGTGTTCCCCTCCAAGGAGTCACGTGGCCTGACCAGTGACAGTCATCCCCTCCTCCTTTCTAAAACAGGAAGATACAGCAGAGCAGGCAGGTGGCCGTGTACCAGGAGGGGGCAGCGGCGAGCCCCGCTTCCCACAGGCCCTGCCTCACCTGAGCGGCAGCAGGATGCAGTAGCGAATCAGCACGCCTAACCCCCACAGGACCGTGAGCCGAAGGCTGATGTACTGGAAGTTATAATTGGTTCTGCTCAGTAGGTTCCAGGACTCCAGTTCCTCTGCTGAGAATCTTTTTGTCACCTCATCATCCATAATGGTCTCCATTCCTTTCCGGCAAAAGTAGAAAATGTCAGAGAGCTCAAACTCTGGAGTGTTGTCCAGAGCCTTACTACTGCCACTTCGACGAATCTCTTTGATCTCTTCTTCTAGTGAAGTGGGATCCTTTGCAATGATTCCTGCAAAAGAATGTGTCCCTGTCAAGCAGCAGGCTGGGGGAGAGTATGTGAGACGCGCTCGGAGCGCACGTCCTGCACTGACGCAGGGAAGAGCCTATGTGGCACCAGAAGCACTGGGGAACACTGTTCGAATGGACCTCTCAGGACAAGAACAACATCTTACCGTTGGTATAGGGCTTGTAAAGCTGGTGGTTCTTCTCCTTGGCTCCTCGTTCCATTCTCAAGGTAGCCCACTGGGAGGGGAAGGAAGCAAGATACAAGAGTGAGAATGAGACCTGTTTTCAGTCAGTGAACACCTCCATCTCTGTTCTGTGAAAGGCTCAGTCCCAGTCACCTGAGACGTAGCCATGAAGCACACAGTCTAGAAGGAAACTCAAAAACTCAAACCACCTCTCCCCAGAGCAGCCCCTTCCTTGATAACTGGGACCAGTAGTTAAAGTCACCTATAGCAAAACACTAGAACTCAAGAAGCCGGGGAGAGCTCCTCAGGCCCAGTTCCTCACTGCCTACATCTCTCCGGGTTGTAGGGAACTCACTTGCTGACAGCACAGACCTCACAATTCCTCCTGCACTGCCCCACAGCAGCTACTCAAAACAGCAAAGGCAGGCATCCTGTCTGCCACCAAATTACTCTAAGAAAGCAGCAATTTTCTTTTCGAGCAGACAAAGAACTTAAGTAATACATATGTTTGGACTGTCCAGTCACAGGAGTAACATTTTAATGGGAGAATCCCACAACTTTACATTGAAAGGCCTGTGAGTGGCTTAACAGTGTTAAAGGAAAAAAAGAATACTATTCAAGAGACCAAAAAAAGAATACAGATTCAATCCCCAAGTTTACACTTGCTAGCTGTGCTCCTTAAGCAATCCATTCCGAATCTCTGACTCTTGGTCTCTTTATCTGTGAAACAGGATTGATACTACCTCAACCTCCTAGAAGTGACGGGGTCACTTAGGATCAAATGAGATCATGTATGGGACAAAAGTAGGGAGATGCAAAGCACTCTGTCCTCATTATTACTGAAATAACACAGATTCTGGAAGAGACCGAGGAAAAGGATGCTTTTCCTAGAGCCCCTCTTCCTTCACTAAAATCAGTTTCACTGGTATTAGACAGCCAGAGGCTGGGTCTCTTCCACTATCAAATGAGAGGTGAAAATGTGGATGCACTTATCCCCTTTCGGATATGGTATCACTGGAGAGAAAGCTATGTCATGTCCACAGCGAGCCAGAGAAACAGAACAGACATTTTAAAAGGTGTCTCCTCGACCTCTGGCTTCCACGATTATGCACACTGGGCACGAGCCCATCATCCCATGGCACGGGAGGACACAAATGGCCCTGGGCACACGGCGCAGGTTCTGCTGGCAAAGCCCAGAGGGTCAGCAAGACTGCACTATGTGGTCCAGCAAAGCCAAATGCTGGACGCAAGTTTAATCAGTGGTCTGAACTCATCTGGAAATCTCCTCAAACCCCACCATCTAGAAAGGAAGATGGCTTACAGAGTCGCCACGCAAAGAAAGTCCGAAGGGAAGAAAACTCACATGACCTATTTTCTCTATTTCAGATATTCGGCCATTGATGTCTTTTGGCTCTAAGCACAGATGAGCTTTCCTTTAAAAGTGTTAGCATAATACCTAAAATGGAGGAAAGTAAATATCATCTGGTTTCCTGGAACTACAGAAGAGGTGAAAAGGGGCAAAAGAGTACACAACAATCCTGGCATGCAGAAACACAGGTCACTCAACCAGAGTTTGGGGTTCTACATTTTAGCCAGGCTCTGTTTTGGCACTGCAAGAATAATCAGAAGAGAAAAACTTGGGGCCAGACATAGTGGGGCTCATGCCTGTAAATCCTAGCACTTTGGGAGGCCAAGGCAGGAGAATTGCTTGAGCCCAGGAGTTTGAGACCAGCCTGAACAACATGGCAAAACCCCGTATCGAAAAAATACAAAAAAATTAGCCGGGCATAATGTGCGGCTGTGGTCCTAGCTACTTCAGAGGCTGAATGGGAGCCAGGGGAAGTGGAGGGTACAGTGAGCGGAGATCGCACCCCTGCACTCCAGCCTAGTAGACAGCGTGAGACCCTGTCTCAAAAAAAATAAATAAAAAATAAGAGAGAGAAACTTGATTCTGTACTGACAATTCTGATACTTGAGACTGCAATAAGGCAGAGAATATATGACATCAGGCCTCTGCGGATGACAATTTCAGTCTGAGGATTGTTTCAATGTGCAAAATTCAAGATGGCTGCGGGCTCTGTCATCACAGGAAAGGGATCTGCTAATTGAGATTCCGTATCTCCTAGTTCTGTGACAGTTCAGTAATGAACATCCCTTTGGCCTTCTTGAAGTTTTAAAAATGAGTCTGTGTTTAGGAACTGTCCAAAGTCACAAGGGCAGAAAAGACGAGAGAAAGGGCTGAACAGCCTGTTAAGAAATGGCTGATCAGGCGGCTGGGTGCAGTGGCTAATGCTGGTAATCCTACCACTTTGGGCAGGAGGATCATTTAAGCCCAGGAGTTTGAGAAATGGCTGATCAATGAACTGGATTCTCTTCACCTGAAAGAAACCAAAAGATTTCACCCTGAAATATACTTCTTTGACATATTTCAAGATGACTGTTCAGAAGGACTAGAAACGCAAGAATAATGGAGCAGCTGTCTTTTGTGGGAGGAATTTGCATCTGTAGAGGAGATAAAGTGAAGTAAACAACAGATGCATGTGGGCTCTCTCTGAAGCACCTCCCTCCTTGTCCGAATCTAGGAAGAACTGAGAGTCAGATGCCTTTAAAGGTCTGAAAGAAACACTTAGCATCTACACTCTCAAAGGGTTGCTACCTGTGAGCTTTCATTTACATCAGATCACCGGTGCTCGCCACGCCTCCTCTTCTCTCCCTCTTGTTACATGTTGCCACCTGATTTACCGCCATAGCCTGTTTTTTTTGGCCATGCTCAGAGCCCCCACTGCTTCTGTAACCTCAAATGCTACAAAAACATCAAGGATCTGGCTATTTCTTTGAGATCTTTGTAAAACTCATGTGCACATTAATAAATGCGTATGCCTTTTATTACTCTGCTTTTGTGAGTTGATTTTTCTGTGACTCTGTAGAGGGCAAAGGGGATGCTTTCCCTTGGCCCCTACAAACCCTAAGGACCAAATCAGAGGGCCTCTGGGAAAACACTGCTTCTCTACACTATACTTCACAGCACACTCCTGACACCAGATGTGTGGAGACTGCTCCCCAATCCCAAACCAAGCAAATCTTCAGCAGGCACCAGCTGGGTGTCCTGTAATTCAATTCAATTCTGAGGCTATTGACCTGGAGTTGGTATCAAATCCCACAAGTTAAGATTCATTCCCGCATGACTGCCCCTACTTTAGATGCCAGTTGAAAGTCTCATGTGACCCACACTTCTGACTGACGAGCTATAAATCAGGGTTCCCACAACCCCCTCTTCAGGTTCAGTTTGCTGGAGCTCAGGAAGCACCAGATGGAAGAGATGCATAGAGAAAGGTATTGCAAGCCCTTGCCAACCTCCCAAGAGGATGCTCTCACCCAGCTGCCTCCTGGTTCATGCCATGTCCTCTGCACTCCCTCATTCCCTACTGAACCGCTTCCCTCTTGCCTCCCTCCCATCCACCTGAACACATGCTGCTGGAGTCCAGCCATGTCACTTTCTTGTTCAAAAACCTTCAATGGGCCGGATGCAGTGGCTCACGCCTGTAATCCCAGCACTTTGGGAGGCCGAGGCGGGTGAAGCGTTTGAGGTCGGGAATTTGAGACCAGCCTGGCCAACATGGCAAAACCTCATCTCCACCAAAAACACAAAAATTAGCCGGGTGTGGTGGCACACGTCTGTAACGCCAGCTACTCAGGAGGCTGAGGAAGGAGAATCGCTTGAACCCAGGAGGCACAGGCTGCAGTGAGCCGAGATTGCACCACTACTGCACTCCAGCCTGGGTGACAGAGGGAGACTCTGTTTCAAAAAAAAAAACCTTCAATGACTTCCCAATGCCTGAAGTTCAGTACTATAGCCCACCTCATGCCCTCCGTGTGCCCAGTGTTTTTGCCCTACTGAACTATGTGCCAACTCTAAACAAGACTACCTTTTTGCCTTTATCAACTGTGCTTCTAGAATGCTCTATCTTTTTCCCTTTTAGGATCCAGTTCAAATGTCAAATCTAAAAAATGTTACCTCCTCAATTCCTGCAATCAGAATTCACCTCTGCCTGTGTATTTCAACTGGTCTCCCATTCTGAATTAGTTATAAATGCATATATTTGTCTTTCCTATTAGCCTACACATACCTCAAGAGGCAGAAGCCAGAACTTACCCATACGTGCATTTCAGCAGTCTGAGAGAGTGCCTTCCACTTGGTAAGCGGTCACTAATTTAATTCATCAACTCCCAATATTTCTCTCCATCAAGGTCTCCTTACGGAAAAGTAGACCAAAATGATAAAACCTGGAACTACTTCCTGTTACCTTCCCCACCAATCATTCCTGTCTCGTTTGTCCTTTCACCTACTCAAGGTTATGTTAAAATCACACTTCTCATCGGGGTAGGATGACCTCTTTCACTACAACCATGTGAAAGGGGTATCCATACTCCCACTCTCTACAAGAAGAAACACTGCAAAGTTCAATGCCTTTTCAGAGCTAGTAATGAAAGCCCTGCGATTCAAGGTAAGGGCTGCCTGACCCAAAACGAATGCCCATGGCACACAATGCCACCACCACTGCAGTCTCTTCAGCTTCTCCACAACTGCCACTGGTTTCTATGATGCGCCACCAACAAGTTCCACCTTGGAGTTTAACCCGGATCACATTACAGCTGTCTCATCTTCTCTAACGTGACCTGATCAACTCCTTTCACATCATTTATTCTCATCTTTCTCCTTTACACCCAGGCTTTCTTCTCTCCTCTCTTCCAGATCATTCTCAACTCAGCTGAGAGTCTACTCCTAGGAATTATCCCACTGATCCATCACCACTGCGGAGAGCGTTTATGCGAAGCACAAACATTAAGAAAACAGACTAAAACCCTTCCAGTCACATGCTGCTCTCTGCACACAAAGATCTTCTGTGACTCAGCATGAACAGGACCTGCACTGAGTTAGGTCTTCCAGGAAAGGGAATAGAAAAGACATTGATCCACCCATATCCTCTCCATATTCCTTCTCCCTTGGCAGTTACACAAATATTTTCTCCTGGTTCCTCTATATAGGGAGAACTAGTCATGGGATAGGAGCTGTATGCCAGGGCTTGCTTAGGTCTGCCAAAAGCACAGGTGTATGCACCGCATGAACTATTAGGTATCCAGTTTTAATGATCTTTATGAAGATTATCTAGTAAAATGTGAAAATGGCTGATAAAATGCCAAAAGAAAATATAGACACACAATTAAAAGTATACACTATTAATACAGCCATAAAATATAAATGTGTATTGCCAAAGACTGAAAGGGAAAAGGCAAAAAAATTAAAAGGTGTTATGTTTAAAACTGTCTGATGTTGGCCGGGCGTGGTGGCTCACACCTGTAATCCCAGCACTTTGGGAGGCTGAGGCGGGCGGATCACGAGGTCAAGAGATCGAGAACATCCTGGCCAACATGGTGAAACCCCATTTCTACTAAAAAATACAAAAATTAGCTGGGCGTGGTGGCGTGCGCCTGTAGTCCCAGCTATTCAGGATGCTAGGCAGGAGAACTGCTTGAACCCGGGAGGCAGACGCTGCAGTTAGCTGAGATCGCGCCACTGCACTCCAGCCTGGCACCTGGCGAAGAGCGAGACTCTGTCTCAAAAAAAAAAAACAAACAAACAACTGTCTAATGTCTGTCTGGTTATCTTATTGCTATATTACAAGCCACCCCAAAACTCAATGGCTTAATACACCTTTCACTCCATTCATTCATTCATTCATTCATTCATTTATTCTGAGCAGCTGAGGACTGGAATCCTCAGAAGACTCATCCTTTCAGTGTGGGGTGGCTGGTGCTGCCCTTCAGGACCTCACTAAGATGGGAGCTGAGCTGCCTACACCCAACGTGGTGGCTGGAGTCCAGGGGCAAGCAGCCTGACAGAGGGGCCAAATAGAAGCCCCACTGCATTCTAATCTCACACATCACAGCATCATGCCCCCGCATCCTCTGTGTCAGGAACAGTCACCGAGCCAGGTCCACACTTGGAAGGGACATCAGAATACCCTAGGGAGCTTTTAAAAAAATGCCCATCCAGATCAATTAAAGCAGGTTCTGGGGCCCAAAAGTTTTTTCTTTTTTTGTTGAGATGGAGTCTTGCTCTGTCCCCCAGGCTGGAGTGCAGTGGCATGATCTTGGCTCGCTGCAAACTCCGCCTCCAGGTTCGAGTGATTCTCCTGCCTCAGCCTCCTGAGTAGCTGGGATTACAGACGTGCATCACCACATCCAGCTGATTTTTGTGTTTTTAGTAGAGATGGGGTTTCACCATGTTGGCCGGCTGGTCTTGAACTCCCGACCTCAGCCACCCGCCACGGCCTCCCAAAGTGCTGGGATTCCAGGCGTAAGCCACCGTGCCCAGCCCCAAAAGTATTTTTTAAAATGCTTCCCCAGGCCATTTAAATGTGTTCACAGGAGGGAGAAGAGTAAAATGAAGGTGATCTCTGAGCTTTCTTCTGGCTGTAAAATTATACATATTATTTCAATTTAGGAAGGGGTGAAGAGGCTTTAAAAAGTAAAATAAAGGTCTCTCCTTGATAGAGAATAAATGTTTTTATGTCCCCTCAAAATTCATGTTGAAACCTAAGTCCCAGGGGGATAGTATCTGGAGGTGGAGCCTTTGGGAGGTGGCAAGATCATAATGGCGAAACTATCATGAATGGCACTAGCAGTACCCTTATAAAAATGACCTCAGAGAGCTCCCTCATCCCTCTGCACATGAGGGCACAGAGAGAAGACAGACATCTATGAACCAGGAAGCAGCCTCACCAGACACCAGATTTGGTGGTGCCTGGACCTGGTTTTCCTAGCCTCCAGAAGTGTAAAAACTAAATGTGTTTTTTAAGCCACCCAGACCCTGGTAGTCTGTTATGGCAGCCTAAATAGACTAAGACACTCCTCAATTTTAAAAAAGGTACATACAAACACCTACAAGTATAGGTGTATTTTAGATAGATACACAGACACAACTTCTCAAGACCTGGAGCCCACTGGACCAAGTCCAGCTGTACCTATGTGACCACGGAGAAGGCAGCATTCAGTTCCTACTGTCCATTCAGATGGACTCAGCAGTAACCGAGGCTGAGAAAAGACCAGCACTCCTCCGGAGCACCCCTAGGCCCCTGTGGGAATATGCCAGTCCTCTCTGGCCCACCTGACTCAGTTTACAGCTAGGGCTTAACCATCCACGAACAGGACAGGCCCCACAGGGCATCCACAACCATTTTGGTGGCTGGCACACACCTCTAGGAAGGAAGGGGTGCAAATCCAGTTTCCGAAATTCTAAATGCTGACGTCACAAACATATATATGCTACTTCCATTACCACTTCTAAATCACTGTGCCCCATGCCAGGCGCAGTGGCTCCCACCCATAATCCCAGCACTTTGGGAGGCTGAGCCCGATGGATCACTTAAGGCCAGGAGTTCAAGACAAGCCTGAGCAAGATGGAGAAACCCTAGCTTTACTAAAAATACAAAAATTAGCCAGGTGTGGTGGCACACACCTGTCATCCCAGCTACTTGGGTGTTTGAGGCAGGAGAATCTCTTGAACCTAGGAGGTGGAGGTTGCAGTGAGCCGAGATCATGCCACTCCACTCCGGCCTGGGCAAAAAAGTGAGACTCTGTCTCATATATAAATAAATACACAAATCACTGTGGCCGAAACCAGTGGTTTTTAAGATTTGCCTTCAAATAGTCTCTGTTGGCTCAAGACTGCATGTCTCATAAATTGCCCCAAGGTACACATATGATGAATTTTCCATTGTATTATTAATCTATATTAAAAGTCATAAGAATGTACATTTTAAAAATGTCACAATACAAAGGATTTATTTGGCTACAAACTTTAAAGCACTAATTTGGGGGACATTTTCAAAATGGAGTAAGGAATATACATGGATTCTAGGCCTTTTGTCCCACCCAAAGTCATCCAAGTGAAAGTTTAACTACTATAAGAGAACTCTAGGCTCATAACTCTTACTTCTACATTTTCATAATTACAATTTCCATAGGTCCATGAATTAACCACTTGCTTACAAACATAAATGAAAGCTAGACACCACTGACTGTGTCCTAAGTTTATCAGCTTTTCTACTAATTCTATCCTGGTAGATGTTTTCGTGGTGGTAAAAGGACACAGGTAGTAAGTTACATCATCCACAGGGATCCTGTGTGCTGCTCAAGATTTTCTTGGACTAAAATATATGAAAACTACATTTCTTGATGAATTAAAATAAATATATTAGAAAAACAGCCACTCCAAAGACTGACTAGATCACTACTCCTCACATGTTAGTACGCATCTGACTCACCTGTGCAGTCTAACTCAATAGGTCTGGGGTGGGCTTGCAATGGCCATTTCTAACCAGCTTCTCGTTGACACTCATGTGGCAGACCACGCTCTGAGTAGCAAGGACCTAGATACAGATAACCTGAAGTCCATCCTAAGCAATGCTCAAAGATCATGTTCTTAAAAACAGGTACTCCAACAAATGCATGTACACATAGCAGCACTATTCAAAATAGCCAGAGAAGGTGGAAACAGCCCATCCTTGTCCATCAATGGATGAAAGGACAAGCAAATTATGTAAAATACAATTCAGCCCCCCACCCACAAACATGCAGAAGAGAAGTAGTGGCATGTGCTTGATGCTGATGAATCTTGAAAATGTTATGTTGAGTGAAAGAAGCCAGACACAAAAGGGCATATTTGGTATGATTCCATTCACACGAAATATGCAGAATAGGTAAATTCAGAGACAGATGCAGATGTGGTTGCCAGGGGCTGGTGGGGAGGGAGGAATGGGGAGGGAATGCTTAATGAGTGTGGGGTTTCCTTCGGACTGATGAAAATGTGGTGAACTGGACAAAAAACAATGTGAATATAGTAAACACCACTGAACTGTTCACTCTAAAATGATTAACTTTATGTTGTCAATTTCTCCTTGGTTTTCTTAAATGTGAGAATAAAACCATATGCTTACAGGCATAGTAAGTACCGAAAAAGATAAAACCCAAGATTCAATGACAAACATAAAAATATTTCCCACTATAATGTAACATTTCATATAGCTCACTTAATCTGAGTCTTTTTCTTCACTGATAAAATGCAGATATAAATAAAATGCAGATGGATAAAATGCCCTGTCTACCGCAGACTTATAAGGAACCAAAGAAAAATGATAAAAGTTACTCTCAAAACCAAAAGATACAATATGGGCTGGGTACAGTGACTCCCACCTGTAATCCCAGCACTTTGGGAGGCTGAGGTGGGCAGATCACTTGAGATCAGGAGTTCGAGACTAGACTGGCCAACATGGTGAAAGCCTGTCTCTACTAAAAATACAAAAAAAATTAGCCAGGTGTGGTAGCAGGCATTTGTTAATTCCAGATACTCAGGAGGCTGAGGTAGGTGTATTGCTTGAACCCCAGAGGCAGAGGCTGCAGTGAGCCGAGATCATGCCACTGCACTCCAGCCTGGGCAACAGAGCAAGACTCCATCTCAAAAAAAGAGAAAAAAAAGATACAAGATGAACAAACAATGTTGTATTATTTTTACTACTATAAGTGCACTTCTCAAATTATACATGAATAACTGAAGATTTGGTGACTGCTAAAAACAGACGTTACAATTAAATCACCAAATCTGTGCTGAGGTATTTAAGTCTTGTGGGAGAGATCAACTTTCAAAAGCATCCCTTCTCACCCATTTCCTTACAATGTAACCAGTCTGGTATAATTCAATGGTCAGGTAAATTTTGACATATGTTCAGAAATGTATCTTTCGCTTCTATCTTTAAAAAAATAAAACAATTCAAATGCCCTTTTCTGTCCATGCTTTTAGTGTGAAATGCAAGGACCTACTTAGAATGAATGCCTGAAGAGAAGAGGCTCTCCCAGGCTTCTCAGTGAGGGAAGATGCCTGCAGCAGCTTCGAGCTACGGCATCTGTTATGTAAGAAGAAACAGATATTGGCAGTGCTTTTCTTTCATTCTAAGCCCCATTCTCTTTGAAATAAACAGGCAGTATGCGGAGTCACGGTATAGGTCCCTCTGCTCAGCATGAATCAAACATACAAGTACCTTTCAAAAGTACACATTTAGTTATTCTTTTTAGTCAAAAAGCCACTTCCCATTCTCCCAACTTTCTCCCTATCTAACAAAGAGATAACAAAAGTCCCTTAAGAACAATTTTTTGCTAAAAGCACTTCCTCTCTCCTCTGTGAAGCAACCTTTTGTAGCAGCACAACTTACCGCAAAGATTTTTAAGAGAGTTTTCATGTAGAGTCTGCGGATACCAAAGGAGACTCCAAAAACGGCTGGCACTACGATGAAAACGAGAAGGAGGGTGAAGAGGACAGTCAGGGAGATGCCCAGGAGGTTGACAATCAGGCTATCAAAAGGCAGCAACAGGAACATGGTGGAGGATCCAGGCCAGGCCAGCACCTGCCTCCCCAAGAACAAACTGTAGACTTCAGATGGTCCTTCTCGACCTCACCAGCCAGGGAAAGGAAGCAAATTCCCGAAGGACAGCAAACCCCATTCCAAACTCTACGCCCTTCAACCGCCTGAATAGAAGGCCTGGGAGGAGAATGACGGGAAAACAGGGCCACAGGAGGCAGCTGCAAACACCAGGTCTCCCCAGAACAGAGGGACTCTGGAAATGAATGAAGCTCGACGGGTCTTCAGTAAAAGCATCCAAGTCCAGACAGAGTTTCTGTGCAAGTGAACAGTGAGGGTGGGAGCTCTGCTCTGCTTCCTGATGCTGCTTCCAGAGGTCTTACGTGGTTTTCCTGCACATAAGGAAAACCTGTTGAAGAGCATTCGACAGATAAATCTGTCCTGTGGATCTGTCACTGCCAGAAGTACCAGGAAGAGTTCAACTTGGTGCCAGAAAAATCCTGATAACTCCTATGGAGGGGAAACTACTGGCACTTCACACAGAAGGCTTTTGTACTTGAATATGTGGAAATTAAATAACTGTTTTACTTAAAATTCCTTCATAAGCTGAAAACCGTGTTCATTGTAGAGAGTTCATATCTGGCCCCATCCTCCCTGGCGAGGCTCCTGGTACTCGCAGCTCCCAGGACCCTCCTACCTGGAGAGCTACAGTCTTTGCCAGCAGGAAAGAGACGATGGCACACAATGTCTCATGCTGCAAGCGCCGAATGTAATTCCAGACGCATCTGGCATTGGTTTCCCCTGGACGCTCTTCTCCCTAAGGCTCTTTCTTAGCAGTAACCTGGGTTCTTGGCAAACAGCTGCTTACATGCTGCCAAAGCTGGGAGAGGCAAACAGAAACATTGTCAGTCACACAAATCAAGAGGCGAAACGTCAACATGCTGGGGGCCAGGGGGACTGTTTCAGGGTGAGCCTAAAACTGCCAGGGTGGTCAATGCCTGCTTCTCAAGTCATCAAGGTCAAAGAGACCAGGCAGAGCCAACAGGTGGCAGACATGAATGTGGGAGGGAAATACAGGGGTTTCACAGTTTTCAACCCGAATGATATGATCTGTGGTCAAACTTTCTGAATAGAAAATACATGTATAAAAGACACATTTCAAAAGATAAAAAGGGTGTGCTATGGAAAATACACCTCCCTCCTACCTGTCCCCCAGGTGCTCAGAGTGGTTCTGCACAGATGCAGCCAAAGGTTGTAACCATCTTTGTATTCTTCCCAAGACATCCTATGCTTCTCCAAGGAAATCACAGCGGTTCTCCAGCACCACTGGCCCCCAGGCCTGGCAACAACAATGATGGATTATTCTTCACCTTGCTTTTTCTTTTTAACTTAACGTATCTTAGAAGAATGTCCCATCAGTACACACAGAGCTCCCTCATTCTCCAGGTGCACAGTTTTCAACTTAAGAATGTGCCATGACTCAGCTGACCAGCCTCCTAAGGCTAAACACTGACATTTCCACTTTTTTTATATATAATGCTGTAAGGAATAACCAGGTACACACATGACTTAGTACACAAAATGGGCTTAGCAAATAGATTTTCAGAGTAAATTCCTAGAAATGGAATTGCAGAAGAAAAGAAAATACACATTTTTAAATGTCCAAGATCTTGTCACATTTTCCACATAGAGATTAAACTACTCCAGCCTCTCCCCACATTGGCCATTCATTTTGAAATTCCACTATTTCAAATAGCCCACAGAAGTACTCCAATTTTACATCACTCATTCCAAATCCCTGAACTTGGGGGTACCCTATCAAGTCTCTCTGGCAAAATTTTGGCTTCATACCAATCACCTTCAGGCTCTTCCAAACACTTAGACGTTTAAGAAATTGAACAAATGAACAAGTACTGACTTCGCCTTAAAATCTGAGAACTCAAGGCCCTTCCCTTGTCACCTTCTTTGGTTATCCCCAGCCCATCAATCTGTACGATTTCCACTTTACACATCAGGAAGCTGAGACAGGCAGACACAGACTCAGTTCCTCTGTACAGCTCCATGACATTCACACGTTTCTGAGGACAAAATGCTCTAGTCTACAAGGACATGCTATTCATTGGCTCCGGGTCAGGAACCCTAGTTCCTAGTTCTGACGGCCACTTCTTACGTTTCCTTCCACTTCACACTGTCATTGCTATTGCTAACACTGACTGAGTGCTCACAACATGCCAAGCATTGCACTAAGGAGCATTTCACACATACCACCCTCACGTAATCCTCACGACGGCTGTATAGTGGAGTTATCGCCAACTGGATCTACAGGTGAGGACGCTGAGGCCGAGAAGATTAAGGAAGTCACCCAGGGTTGCAAAGAGTCGGAAGCAGGACAGGACAAGTGCATCCATCTCCAGGCCCCTGCTCTGTAACCCCTACTCCTTCCTATCTCCCAAACTACATGTCTGAAAATGAAGTAGCACTTCCTTCAAGCCAGCCTGCTCTACAGAACTTCTTGTGATTAGAGAAAACCATCAGGATCTGGACCCCAGTATCAGAATTTGGTGGTGTTTATTTTTATAAACACTTGTACATGCCAGTTTTCGAACTCTGTTCTGGAGGCAGTTCACGTTTTAGTAACCTGAGTTACCACAGTCCCTAGGCCTGTCCAAGGCAACCTGTCCTTTCCTCTTCCATTGCTGTCTCCCACTCCCCGTGGACAGCACTGCCATGGGAAAGAGGCAGCAAGGGCCTCTGTCCTACTGGCCAGGGTTACACTGAGTTCCACAGACCCAAGGTGACTGACGCCAGGGTCACTCTGACCCTCTTCCAGAGTGTAGATCACTCCTCTAAGGATCACAACTGGGAATTCCCAAGGTTATTCTGGGTTCATGTCCCCAAACCAGTAAACACATGTAGCAATGAACCAATTTCTTCACCTAGTTCAAGGGATGGCCAATCACAACCCACCTCTGGCTACAGTCTTTCACAAAGGCTCTTGAGTTTTTACATTCTTAGACTCTTCTAAAGAGATGCAAAAAGCAAAGAGGTAACAGAGACCATGGCCTGCAGGGCCGAAAATACTCACTATCTGCCCCTTCTAGGAAGAGTCTGCACTTGTGATTTTGCTGGTCTTTCTTCTGTTCAGAGGCAGTGACCTCTCCCCTGCTGCCCTCCTGATCCCATCCCATCCCGCCCCATCCCACCCCACCCCGCCCCCTGAGTTCCTTTTTCTGAGTGCCAGCCTCCAGGACAGAGAACACCAAACTGGCCTAACAAGTTATCTGGCCAACACTAAACAATACTCACACGGATTCTTAGAAGTAGAGGAAAGAGCAAGCCAACTGAGTTTATCAAACCAGTAGTGTTTAGAAACTGAAAAATCATTAAAGCTAGAGGTAACTGGTAGCTTAAGTAAGGTCCCCTTAATACAGACTTTGATGTCTGGAAATATCAGAAAACTTTTCACATCAGAACTCAATCAAACCACAATTTCTACTTACAAGCATGACCCCTTAAGAGTGTGAGCTGGGGAAGCCATTCATTCAGAGGAATATTCACTTATTCTCTCAACGTCCACTGCTGGGTTCCAGCCAAACTCACCTAGAATCATCAGGGCCAAAGTTCCCCCACAGCCCAAACATTCCAGAGAATCAGCCAGTTTTGAGCCTTTTAGGAAGGGAAGCTGCCGCCATTCCAGGAAGGCAACAGAGCCCATCACTAAGCCAACCTAACTCTTCAACCCACGGAATGGCAAATCTGAGCCTTTAGGCCCCCAAATGGCCTCAGTTCTTGGAGTGACGTTCATTCATTCAACAAATACTCACTGGGCACACAGTGTGTGCCAGACGGTACACCAGGTGTGAAGAGACAGGCCTGGGGACACACATCCACAAACAAGCACACGAAAGTCATAATTTCAAACTATGATGAATGTTGACAAGGAAAACAGACTCCTGGAAAAGAAGAGAACTTAATTTAAATCAAAGCATCTACACCAATTCTGACCCAATCACAAGGTACTGGGCAGGGACTATTATCACTCCTAATTGCAGAATCACATACTTTGCAGCCAGCTCTCTGTGATACATCCCAACTCAGGGACCGTAACTGTTAGAATATGTGCAGACAGAGGCCCTGTGCCAACTCAAAAGGTAAAAGAAAGGCCACTTTATCAATACGTGCTTAGATCACACAAGAATGCAGGTATTTTTAGAGCACACCAAGCACAATGCCTGTTACATGTTAGATCTCAATGAATGATACATATTATCATTTCATTAAGATCAGAAGAAACTCAGTCTTCAGTTCTAGGTACCAAACTTCAAGAAGGCTTAGAGAGGAAGGCATTACAATGTATGACACAAAATCCACAAGCCAAAAAACACGACTTACCTACCAAGCAGTAAGTGTTCAATAAAAAGGTTAGCCATAAAACAGAGAAATTCAAATTGAAACTACAGTAAGATGGCAAAGAAATTCTGATAAACCCCTGTACTGGTAAGAATGAGAAAATATCCTCAAATACTGCTGGTTGGAGTGTAAAATGGGTTCAACGTCTACGAAGAACAATTTAGCAACTGCCACCAAAATTTTAAATGTACTTAACCTTAGATTCAGCAATTCCACTTCTAGAAATTTATCCTAAGGATAAAGCAGACCAGTGATTCCCAACCAAAGGTAATTTCTTTACTTCCTTGGGGAACATCTGGCAATATCTGCAGGAATTTTTAGCTGCCACTCCTCGGGATGGGAGTGCTACTACTGGCATCTAGTGCAGCGTGCAGGGCAGAGATGATGCTGCAAATCTTACAATGCACAGGACAGCTTCCACAACGAGGAACTGTCCAGCCCCAAACGTCAGTAGAGCAAAAGTGTATAAACCCTGTATTCTAAAGCATGAGCAAGTGATAATATACGCTGGGTTACTGATTACACCATTGTCTGTAATATCAAAACAAACATCAGTGTCCCCCAGTAGAGGATATAATGGAACAGTATGCATCTAAGCCCATCACTAGGAAGGAGAAGGGGGATTTGAAGGTATTTCCCAAGAAGTAATGACATCACACTAATGAGGTTTTCAACTACCACTTTTGCCTAAAGGTGTTTACAAGCCCCTAAAATAGCTGGCGCATGCTTTCCTATCCAGAAAATGCACATGGCCTGACAGCGAGGAAAACAGCCACAGCCAGTGTCTGCAGAGAATACGGGGGGCAAACAGGACCTCTCCAGAACACAGGAATATAAATGCTTGAGGCTTCAAGACAGCACTCTGCAAGCGCATTAGTAAAAACTGAGACTCTCACAGTAAATCTGAATCACGACAGTTGCTATCCATGCACAGATGGCAGGGGCATGTGCCATGTGCACCCTCAGAGACCCAGCCAGAGCCATCCCCTGGCCACTAGAGGCTGCACTGGTTCTCTACCCAAGATGCTCAATTGCATCACTGGGCCTCAGTTCAGAGGAAATTAATTAGAATCTCTGCAGGTATAATCTAGATTTGTTCTTAAGACACTCGAGCAATTCAAATGAGTAACCATTCGAGACTACCGAGTTAAGGGCTCTTACCAGTTAACTGAGTAAGGACAACTGAAATTAAGAAGACAATCATCTCTGAGCACAAATTACCCATAAGTAAAAGGCATCTAGTTCTCTTAAAAAAAAAAAAAAAAAAAAAGGAGAGGGAGCACATTCATAAGAGAGGTGGTGAGGATCTAGAACAACATCCCAGGGCATGAAACCTGGTGGAAGCCCTTCAGTACTGGAGAGCAGTCAGAAGGCTAGATCAGGCTGGCTGTCACCTAGAAAAAACGGATTTGCTTGAGACACCTGACGCAAGGGAACTGGTGTTATGGTTAGTAGTTATAGGGTGTCAATTCTGGCTCAATACTAAGAATCCAACCCTCATGCTTTGCTGGTGGGAATATAAGATGATGCAGCTGGGAGAATGGTTAAACAAAGTTACCATATGCCTCACAATTCCACTCCTTGGTATGTAGCCAAGAGAAAGACAAACTGTCTACACAAAACAATCGCACATGAATACTTATAGTGGCATTATTCAGAACAGCCAAAAGACGGAACCAAAATGTCCATCAACTGATGCCTGAATAAACAAAATGGTCCATCCATACAATGGAATCTGGCCATAAAAACGAAGAAATGATACAAGCTATAACATGGACGAATCTTCAAAACATCAGACTAAGTAAGTGAAACCCATCAAAAAGACCACATATTGATTCCACTTATACAAAATAGGCAAATCTACACAGAAAGTAGATCATTGGTTACTTTAGAGCTGGCGAGAGTGGGGAGACACGCGATTGATGGCTAAAAGGTTTCCTTCTGAGGTGATGAAAATGTTCTAAAACTATGTTGATGACTGTACACATCTGTGAACATATAAATCCCACTGAACTGCACTGCTTTCAACAGGTGAATTGTATTTCATAAAGCCATTTTTAAAAGAATCTAAGATTCAAAAAGAATAGGCTGTGTAGGGAGACCTTCACCTACATCTGCGTTCTGCATAGTGGCAGATACTTAGGGTGGTTAGACCAGGTGTCTTCCAAAATTCCTTCCTGAAACAAGTTTTTTTCCTTACATCTTTATTTAAAATTGCAGAATGTCGGGAAGCAGTAAAGCATGATAGTCAAACATACAGGGAATCAGACAAGCTACATTCAAAACCAGCCTTCCCTACTTTCTAGCTGTCTGACCTCAAAAAAGCAACATTTCATGCTTCTGTTTTCTCATCTGCAAAGTGGGAATAATACAGATCTTGTGGTATTGTTGTGAAGACTGAACGTGAAGTCTATCAAGTTATCAGTGCAGTGCTTGGCACAAAATGCTCAACAGACAGAAGCTTCTACTAATCATCACCATAAAGCTGGAGGCAATAAAAACAAAATGATGACAAATCACAACTTTATTAGTTACTCTTTCAGAATTCTAGTCCAACCTCTTCATTTTATGGCTTGAATAACTGAGCCTTGGAAGGGTTCGATGACTGGGACAAGTTATAAAACTGGCTGGTAACAGAGGCAGGACTACAGCTCCCATCTGATGCCCGGTCTAGTGCACTTCCTGCTCCCCAGGGCGACTCTTCACTTGCTTTGAGGTGGGTTACAATTCAGAGAAAAGCCATTCATTTCTCCTAGTTTACCGTCAGGACCCAAGTCCACCAAATGCCCCAACTGTGATGTCTGTGATGTAAACAAACACGCACGCACAGGCATGAAGAAATGTGTGCTAGGCTGAATTTAGTGCCGAGTGTATTGGGACTAGCAGAGTGTAAGAAATTTGCTCGAACAGGATGCTGCTGCTAGTGGGGAAAGTGCATAACATTTCCAAAGAGACAGGGCAGCTCTCGGAGCAACTCGGTTGACGTGAACCTGAAGTGCTGAAAACCTGCAACACACACAGCTGGCATCATCCCGGATAAAAATAAATCACCCAAGACAAAGCCAGGATCCAACCTGCCAAAGGATGACTTGACTCACAGGGAAGACAACATGGTCGGGTTCAGGGCCTTGGTCTTATGTAAGATCATTACGGCCTCCAGAACTTTCTTGAGTTAGAACTGGATTAGTAACATGGCACTGGTACCAAGTTCACCCCAAAGCAACGGAACCACCTCTTGAAGCTTGCAAAACAAAAAACAGAAAACAAAACCAAAAAACGACAGAGGATATTTTGATGAGGACAATTTGATTTGCTGGAGCCTTAAAACCCAAGACAATTCATTTTATGACCTGAACACTGCTCTGATGGCTCAATTTCAATACCAGTTGACATGTGAGTACTGTGTATATAATCAGAAGCAACTTCCTGGCCTTTTTCTTGTTTAAAAAAATATTTTTATTCAGTTTACTTCACTCAGCGTAATTATTTTGAAAAACATCCAGCTTACTGCATGTGTCAAGTTTCTTTCTCTTGATTGCTAAGGTGTATTCCAGTATATGGATATTTCACAGTTTCTTCATCTATATCCCTACTGATGGACAGTAAGGTTGTTCCAGCTTGGGGCTATTACAAATAAAGCTACTATCTATAGTTAACTATAGTTAGCAAGTCTTTGTATGGACATATATTTCATTTCTCTTGGTAAATACCTAGGAGTGGAATGACAAATTCTAAGGTAAGTATGTGTTTCAACTTTTATAAAACAGTTCTCTAAATGTGTTGTACCATTTTGTATTCCCACTAGCAGCAGAGGTAAGTCCCACTTGTTCCACATCTTCACCAACACTTGATATGGTCAGTCTTTTAAATTTAGACATATCATTGGCCAGGTACAGTGGCTTATACCTGTAATTCCAACACTCCGGAAGGCTGAGTGGGAGGATCATTTGAGGACAGGAGTTCAAAACCAGCCTGGCCAAAAAGGAGAAACCCCATTTCTACTAAAAATAGAAAAATTTGCCAGGCATGGTGGTGCATTCCTGTAATCCCAGCTATATGGGAGGCTTAGGCAGGAGGATGACTTATGCCCAGGAAGCTGAGGCTGCAGTGAGCCATGATAGTGCCACTGCACTCCAGCCTGAGCAACACAGTAAGACCCTGTCTTAAAAAAAGGAAAGCTTTTCATCACTAATGCACAAATTTGTGACATCAGACTTTTTTGTTCATGTCTCTGCAAATTCAAAATACTAATTGTGCAAAGAAAATCACTAAAACATGAAAGAAAAAGCCAATGACCACAACCACAAACTCTTAACCTCAGACCTGAACATTACTAAGCGAAATAAAACGTTCCTTCATCTTTATGTTCCGCTGACAGTGATTCTCTGTAGTCCAACAGAGCAGCCACTAACCACGTGTGACCTTGGAGCACTTGAGCTGTGCTGTGCATGTAAAATACACACTGGAGTTCCATGACTCAGTAGGAAAAAATGCATGTAAAACATCCCATTAATAATTTTTATACTGATTACTTATTGAAGCAATATTTTCGATAAACTAGGTTAAATATATTGTTAAAATTATTTTCACCTGTTTCTTTTTACTTTATAAATTTTTTAATTTTTACTTTATAAATTTTTAAATTTTTAAAAATTTTATATTGACTTTCACTTGTAAGAGCAAAAAAGGATCTCATGGAGGTACACAGTAGAATATAATAGATATCAGAGGCCGGGAAGGGTGGTTAATGAATAGGAAAAAAAAAACTTGGATGGAACAAATGAGTTCCAGTATTCAATAGCAAAACAAGATGACTATAAGACCACTTCTTGTGTGTGTGTGTGTGTGTGTGTGTGTGTGTGTATGTATATCTATACACATAGATATACATATATATAT
This sequence comes from Cacajao melanocephalus, assembly GCA_963573385.1. Taxonomy (NCBI): domain Eukaryota; kingdom Metazoa; phylum Chordata; class Mammalia; order Primates; family Pitheciidae; genus Cacajao; species Cacajao melanocephalus. The sequence continues at coordinate 29,182 of CAUYLG010050736.1, read as the reverse complement.
ACATATGTATGTATACATACATACACACACACACACACACACACACACACATATATACACATACTTTTTTCTTTTTAAGACAGAGTCTCACTCTGTGGCCCAGGCTGGAGTGCAGTAGCGCAATCTCTGCTCACTGCAATATCCGCCTGCTGGGTTCAAGTGATTCTCGTGCCTCAGCCTCCCTCGTACCTGGGATTATAGGCATAGGCCATAAAACCAGGCTAGTTTTTTTTTTTGTTTTTGGGTTTTTTTTTTTTTTTGTATTTTTAGTAGAAAAGGGGTTTCATCATGTTGGCCAGGCTGATTTCAAACTCCTGACCTTAAGTGATCCACCCACCATGGCCTTCCAAAGTGCTGGGATTACAGGCATAAGCCACCACATCTGGCCAATTTCATGTGTATTTTAAAACAGAAGATTTGAAATGTTCCCAACACAAAGAAAAGATGTATGTTAGGTGCAGTGGCTCACACCCACAATCCTAGCACTTTGGGAGGCCAAGGCGGGTGGATCACGAGGTCAGGAGTTCAAGATCACCGAAACCTCATCTCTACTAAAAATACAAAAATTAGCTGGGCACGGTGGTGGGTGCCTGTAATTCTAGCTACTCGGGAGGCTAAGGCACAGAACTGCTTGAACCCGGGAGGCGGAGGTTGTAGTGAGCAAAGATCACACCACTGTACTCAAGCTTGGGAAACAGAGCAAGACTCCACCTCAAAAAAAAAAAAACAGAAAAAGAAATGATTTATGTTTCAGGTGCTGGATATCCTAAATATTCTGATTTTATCATTACACATTCTATCCATATATGCAAATATTACATATACACTATAAATATGTAAAATTACTGCCTATTTTTAAAAAATTGATACTAATAATTTTACATATATACGGGGTACAATGTGATGTTTTGAGATACACACACACACACACACACACACACTCTCTCTCTCTCTCTCCTTGTGGAATGACTAAATCAACATAATCTATTTCTTTGCGCTTTTTAAAAAAGCATTAATATAAAATTTTAAATTGTGTACATAGCACATATAGTATTTCTAAGGGACAGCACTGATGAAAAATTTTTAAAGGAAACTCTGAAAATAATATACCTTCAACTGGCAAAGAAAGATATGTGATATGTGTATACACGTGTGTGTGTGTGTTTGTGTGTGTGTGTCTGTGTGTGTGTGTATGTATTTCCCTGCCTATTTCTCCAAGGTGAAGAAAATGGTACAGCTGAAAGGGCTTAGATCTGGAACCAGGACTACTCTTAGGTTCCAGGCACAACTCTACCATCTGATCTACATGTCCTTGAATAAATCATTCAGCTTCGGCTGGGTACAATGCCTCACACCTGTAATCCCAGCACTTTGGGAGGCTGAGGCAGATCACCTGAGGTCAGGAGTTCGAGACCAGCCTGGCCAACATGATGAAACCCCATTTCTACTAAAAATACAAAAATTAACTGGGCACGGTGGCGCATGCCTGTAATGCCACCTACTCAGGGGGCTGAGGTGGGATGATAATCTGAGCTCAGGAGGTAGAGGTTGCAGTGAGCTGATATCAATCCTGAGCTGTGACACAGTGAGATTCTGTCTCAAAAAAAAAAAATCATTCAGCTTCTCTTGAACATGGTGGCTCATGCCTGTAATCCCAACCCTTCAGGGGTCTGAGGCAGAAGGATTGTTTGAGCCAGGGAGGTTGAGAGTGCAGTGAACCTTGACCATGCCACTGCACTCCAGCCTGGGCACCGGATCGAGACCATCTGTGTGAAATAAATAAATGTCAAGCACAAACATACTACGCTCCTGTTTTACAAAGCATTTTTCTATTACTGCAAATCTTCGGCTTACAAATTAACTGGAGACGGTATCCAAACATACTAAGAACTATTACATGAGGCAAAATGAAGAGAGTCCTAGGTGAGCCTCTGTGTTTATGTAGCATGTGCACTTGTCTGTATGTGTTTTAAAGGTGAAAGAGGATACTAAAGGACTTAGGGAAAACGCTAAGCACTTAGAAGGCTCCTTCTAACTGTGAAATTCTATTCTCTTAAAAAACCTTAATCATAGTGTACACTATTACATGGTATAGTGATACACAGAACGGATGACATTCCGTCAAGTTCTCCCCATGAGCACCATGACACGGTAGGAAGAAAATGACATGCCATAATAAGGTTCTGCTTTACCTGAACAAACAATTCTGCAGTACAGTTCACGTTTAACCAAGGCCAAATAATTTCCACATAGCTAAGAGGGTTTTGTTTTGTTTTTAATAAAAGCTAACTTTTGGTGACAAGAACACGCAAGAAAAGTGAGTTTTTCTTTAGCAGAAACCACTTAGCAAGTTAGGCTAGCGTCCGGATAGACTAGCCACAGCACTCTCACACCAAACACAAAATAAACACACACAACACAGTCTCCTCCTCCTCCCCTTCCTCCCCCCTCCTCCATGTTTAGGGGTAATGATTTACCAAGACACACAAATGCTGTGACCGTAGCGGTACTTCCACAAACTGGACATGCATGACGACGATTGTATTTAGGTCACAAATTTACAAAAGAAAAGTCCATCCTGAAAGTAATTGACAACTATGTCATCATATAAATAACCTAAACTTCCATGAAAACTGAAAGAACCCTAACATGAGGACTTGCTTGTTCCCAGCATTCCTTGAAGAGGGAGAATATCCCCATTTTAAGGGTAGGAAAATTGAGGAACAATCTACCAGTCTTTGTTGAGATAAGGAAATAGCATAAATTTTGTTAGGAAATGCATATTATAGTTTTGTAAGAAAGTCTAACCCATAGTCCGAGCAGCCCAGATTCACATCTGTTAATGGTATGAAAGGCTTTCTGAGGATGCTGTTGTTCTCTCAGAAGAGTAAACTGAAGTCATTCTGGTTTCCCTTAGTAACTCTTTCTTAAATAGCTGTGAATGTTATCTAGATCTTTTATAGTTTGTTCTTATTCTCCAACTGGTATACCACTTCTAAGGTCAAAATTTTACCGTGTTCCCTAAAATCTATGATCAGAACTTCTCGTCTGTCCCAAATCTATTTTTAAGAAATAATTTAAGGCATATTCCCTAGTTTTCTTAAATTCTGCAATTTGGTGGAAAAGCTCACATTCACCCATCCAAACCCTTCATGAATGTAAGTGCCTTCATCCACAGCTGTCCTACACATTTCTCTTTCCTGAAGGGGAACCAGAAGGCAACCAGTCACCGGTCAGTGGAAGGCAGCCTGGAGGCAGAAGCGGGATTTCCACCTTCAACCTGGGGCTCTGGACAAGTCACTGAACTTCTCTGACCTGCAAGGGCTCAGAAAAAATGAAAACATTGGACAGAGCGTTCCGGACGTTCTCATCCAGATCTGAAATACTTTTACACTCTCTCTCTCTACTTTTTCTCTTTCTCTTTTACTTTGTCTCTCTCTCTCTTTTTTTTTTTTTTTTTTTGAGACGTAAACTTGCTCTGTTGCCCAGGCTGGAGTGCAGTGGGGCAGTCTTGGCTCACTGCAACCTCTGCCTCTGGGGTTCAAGTGATTCTCCTGCCTCGGCCTCCAGAGTAGCTGGGACTACAGGCTTACCGCCTGGCTAATTTTTGTATTTTTAGTAGAGACAGGGTTTCACCATGTTGGCCAGGCAGGTCTCAAACTCCTGACCTCAGGTGATCCGCCTGCCTTAGCCTCCCAAAGTGCTGAATCCAGCCATACTTTTTCTTTTAATCTGTTTGATCACGTTAAGATACCCTTTGCTGCTCTTTCTTCAACTCTATTATTTCTTAGTTGAAGACCTTATAAGAGTAGGCTGTGTTCTAAAACAAAAAGTACATTATGACTTCGTAGGGTAGTTTTCATTACGGAACTGACGCTACTTTTGACAAATAAGGACTCTTGCATCAAGCTCTCCCTGAGACAGACGGGAGGGGAAATGGATGGGGTGTGGATGGACCAGGAATAGCCACAGGTAAGTGGCTGAGGAGGCCAGACCGAGTACATGCTGGTTCCCTATTCCATCTACGTCCCTCTGTTTGAAATTCTCCAAAATATAAAGTTAAAAAAAAAACAAGCACTCTCTTTCAAACACTGAAAAGTATACCCGATTGGCATTATTAAAGGATTTTTTCTACACAGACTTTGGCATGGTGTAACTGCTCTTCACACCATTTCCCTTGGATTGAGATATAACCTACAAGACATGAAACTAGGCAGAGCTCCTCAAAGTTTCAGCCAAAATTAAGGAAAATGGACCAGAAACAAAATTCCTCAAATGACCTCAAGGTTATCAATGAGACGATCCATGGTGATACCTGGCACGGGATGGAACTTATTTCCATGGAGCTACACTGTATGTCTCCTATAGGCTATTTCCTGCAACTTTTGAACACCTAAACTTCAGCCCTCTGTGACATGGAAAGCGAGGAAATAAACAAGACCCAGTGGGAGGAGGATGCCTTGGAGGGCGCTGAAATAAAAAAGGAAAGGCAAAGGATTTCGGGAGTTAAGAAATCCTAAAGAAAGAAAAATGGGAGCATGCATTTGCAGAGAGAGAAGGGAAAGGCATGCATCCCAGGGCAGCCAGAGAACACAGGAAGGGGAATGACAGGGAAAGGCCCTTCACTGGTGCTCCAACGCCCCGTAGCCCTCGCCACCCACATTCCCGGACTCCCGGGGCCGGAGGGCTGCGGACACCTGGAACTCGGCGGAGGCGCGGGGTCCCGAAGAGCCGGGCTCGGAGGGCAACGGAGCCGAGAGGCGGGTGGCCGGGGCTCCGGGCTGGGGCAGACCGTTCCACCGCGGGCGGGGAGCACCCGCTCCACCCGCCGGGGATCCCCGGGGCGCGGCGATGGTCCCTCCTGACGCCGGCGCGGCGTCGCCTGGGCGTCCCGGACCGCAGGCCCCGCACGGCCGCCCGAGCCCGGCCCTCGCGCCCGGATCTCGGTCCCCCGGCGGCCGGGGACCTTGAGGGAAAGGGCCAGCTCCCTCCTACTCACCGATCGCGAGGCTCGGCGGCTCCAAATCCCGCGGCGACCGCTTCCTCCCGCCCTTGCCGCCGCCGCGGGCCCAGGCTGCGTCAGGACGTGCGCGCGCCCGCCTTTGTCTACGCCGCCCAACGTGACCCCGCGCCCACCGCCCCGCACGCTCCCGCCGGGCGCGCGGGCCGGCAGGGCGGGGACCTAGGGATAGGCGGGTGCCGCGTGGCCCGGCCCGCAGGGTGGGCGCGCCCGGGACGCGCGGAGTCGCCCCCTGGCGGGCGAGGGGCGGCTGCCGGGGAGGGGCGGGGCGGGAGCAGGAGAGGCCGAGCCCTGGCCGCCCCTCCGCTGGCGCGTCCCTCTCCGATCAGGGGAACCCTTCCCCGCATCAGGACCGGATACTGGCTCCCTCCCGGGACGCAGGTTTGCACGTGTGTTCCGGAGAGGGTGAAATCAGTCCTGCACCGCAGGAGGAGGCTCGATCACTAAATCACCTGGTCCTCTTGGGACTGCTGTCCGTGAGCAGCGACATTCTGCCCATAGAGGACTCAGCTCAGGGCCTGGCACGCTCAAGATCTGTTAGCTGCCAGCACCATCACCACCATTACCACGACCACCGTCACACCAGCAGCATCCCTGAGTCTCGCCTGCTTTGCTCGTCAAGCAAAGGGCTCCCGGCGTGGGTGTAGCCCACCTTCGCCCTCCCTCGCAGCTGCAACTTTCCAGCTTCCACCTCCACTTAGACCTGCTCTCTCTACTCAAGTCTAGCTGGTGCCTGCTGGAGTTTGCACGTGTTTCTTTTACCGTATCTTCTGACTTCAGACTCCTAACCCAAGCTTATTATCTACCCTAAAATTGGACCTCCTTGAAATTTATATTACCTTTCTTTTTCCTGTTCTTAAAAGACAGTTTGTGGCCTGGCGCGGTGGCTCACGCTTGTAATCCCAACGCTTTGGGAGGCTAAGGCGGACGGATCACGAGGTCAGGAGTTCGAGACCAGCCTGGCCAATATGGTGAAACCTCGCCTCTACTAAAAATGCAAAAATTAGTCGGGCGTGGTGGCATGCGCCTGTAGTTCCAGCTACTCGGGAGGCTGAGGCAGAAGAATCTCTTGAACCCGGGAGGCAGAGGTTGAAGTGAGCCGAGATGGCAGCACTGCACTCCAGCCTGGGCGACAGAGTGAGATTCTGCCTAAAACAAAACCAAAATAGTTTGCCTTTAGTGCCAAGCCCTGCCGGCTGGTTTGTTCTGCACGCTGCTGTCAGATTGTCGTTCCATGTTAAATGCATAATCTGATAATGAAATTGTTAGGGTCAAGTCTACATTCTTAGACCTCAAAATCGCTTAAGAGTAATGGGCAGTGCATGGTAGTTCATGCCGGTAATCCCAGGATTTTGGGAAGCCAAGGCAGGAGGATCGCTTGAGGCCAGGAGTTTAAGACTAGCCCAGGCAACATAGTGAGACTCCAAGTTCTACAGAAAATTTTAAAAATTAAAAAAGAGGGGAGAGCCAGGCACAGGTGGCTCACGCCTGTAATCCCAGCACTTTGGGAGGCCAAGGCAAGAGGACTGCTTGAGGCCAGGAGTTTGAGACTAGCCCAGGCAACATAGTGAGACTCCAACTTCTACAAAAAATTTTAAAAATTAAAAAACAGGGGAGAGCCAGGCGCAGGTGGCTCACGCTGGTAATCCCAGCACTTTGGGAGGCAGAGGCAGGCTCCCAAAGGTCAGGGGTTTGAGAGCAGCCTGGCCAACATGGTGAAACCCTATTTCTTTTAAAAATACAAAACTTAGCCGGGCGTGATGCATGCACCTGTAATCCCAGCTACTCGAGAGGCTGAGGCAGGAGAATCCTGTGAACCTAGGAGGCAGATGTTGTAGTGAGCTGAGATGCCAACACTGTACTCCAGCCTGGGTGACAGAGCAAGACCCTGTCTCAAAAAAAAAACAATAACCACTTTGCTCCAAAACACTGGACTAGTTATCTCCACCAAATATAACTAAATGTTACCCATTTGGAACTGATTACATATTCATTAACTCAATCACTTATCCATTCATTGAGCCCTTGTTACTTGTCCGGCTTTTTGGGGGGATCCCAATTCAAGATTGATCAATGCATGGCCATGTCTAATCTTCAACTACATTAAATTCCATAAGAGAAGAAACCAGACACGGTGGCTCACACCTGTAATCCCAGCACTTGGGGAGGCCAAGGCGGGTGGATCACGAGTTCAGGAGTTCGAGACCAGTCTGACCAACATGGTGAAACCCCATCTCTGCTAAAAATACAAAAATTAGCTGGGCATGGTGGCACGTGCCTATAATTGCAGCTACTCAGGAGGCTGAGGCACGAGAATTGCTTGAACCCGGGAGACAGAGGTGGCAGTGAGCTGAGAGCACCCCACTGCACTCCAGCCTGGCACTTGGCGACATAGCGAGACTTAGTCTCAAAAAAAAAAAAAAAAAGAGAGGAAAACAGACATTATTCATTTTTGTGTTCTCCACAGTGCTAGGGATAGGGATTTAAAGTGGCCACCAGAATCTCAACTGCTCTTTGGAGTCTTACATGTGGTCTCCTTTTCTGCCTCTAGAACTAGTCTTAGAAGTAGCCCACCTATCTGCTCTACCCTCTGTGTTCTCATGATTACATTTTCTCACAATTGTTTTGTTTTTTTTTTTTTTTTGAGACAGAGTCTCACTCTGTCACCCAGGCTGGAGTGCAGTGGTGCAATCTTGGCTTACTGCAATCTCTGCTGCCTGGGTTCAAGAGATTCTCCTGCCTCAGCCTCCTGAGCTGGGATTACAGGCACTCACCACAACACCCAGCTAAATTTTGTAGTTTTTAGTAGAGACAGGGTTTCACCATCTTGGCCAGGCTGGTTTTGAACTCCCGACCTCGTGATCCACCTGCCTCGGCCTCCCAAAGTGCTGGAATTACAGGCGTAAGCCACCACACCCTGCCTCACAGTTCTTACCATGTACTAGTTCTTTGTACATAATCTTAAAATGTTTCACAACATTAGAGGTTCAAGAGAAAATGGTGTTGATTGATTCTTTTCTCAGACAAATCATAGGCTCAATTGTTGGATATTGACACAAATACACACACACACACACACACACACACACCTTGTGAAAGTGTACACACATTCACTGGCACATTCTCTAACTTCACAAGTATAGGCAGACAAACTTCCCTCTGAGCAGGAAGCCAATATGAACTGGGTAAATATAGTTCCCGTAGGCACCAAAATCTTTAATCACATTCATTTCTAGGTACAAGGAATATAAACAGGACAGATAAAACAAATTATACTTGAAAAGCTTGACACAAAGCTGACTTATCTTTAGAGAAGGCCTCCTGCCCATAGCATGACCCCGCTTATAGCCAACACTGACCTCATCGCTGTGAATGTTCGCTGTCCTGAGATTATTGTTGACAGTATTTTCACATTCTAGGATGAAAAAGCTCATACTACAGAAACCAGATGAGTAATTTTTAAAACCTGATGTAGGGTAGTCCTTTGGAAGAAAGAGATCACAGTATTTAGATCCTACCCCATGCTAACTAAGGGGGCATTTCCCCAATATGTGCCTCTGTGATGCTTTGTGTTTGCTCTGGACAGTCTGTTTGCTGTGAGCCTGGGAAGCACTCCTTTCCCCTGGAGAATACCATGCCTGTGCTGTGCAACTTCTCTTCCTTCCACAGTCACCTTTTACATCTATGAAGACTTTGCCATTTGTTAAGAGGTGAATCCATAACTGTTGACTGCGTAACCAGCAACATAAATGCTCATTTCCAAGCACCAAAACAAAAAACCAAAGAAAGCAAAAGAAATATTATTTAAAAAAATGTTTTAAATTGTGGTAAAATGCATATAACCTAAAATTTATTTATTTATTTATTTATTTATTTATTTATTTTGAGACAGAGTCTCGCTCAGTTGGCACGCCGGAGTGCAGTGGGTGGCGCGCTCTCAGCTCACTGCAACCTCTGCCTCCGGGGTTCAAGAGATTCTCCTGCCTCAGCCACCCAAGTAGCTGGAACTACAGGTGATCGCCACCATTCCCAGCTAATTTTTGTATATTTAGTAGAGATGGGGTTTTTAGCATGTTGGCCAGGATGGTCTCGATCTCCTGACCTTGTGATCCACCCCCTTCAGCCTCCCAAAGTGCTGGGATTAGAGGTGTGAGCCACCACACTCAGCCCAACCTAAAATTTCTTATACCATCTTAATCAGTTTTTTTTTTTTTTTGAGACGGAGTCTCACTCTGTCACCCATGGTGGAGTGCAGTTACCATCTTGGCTCACTATAGCCTCTGCCTCCCGGGTTCAAGTGATTCTTCTGTCTCAACCTCCCAAGTAGCTGGGACTACAGGCATGTACCACCATGCCCGGCTAATTTTTGTAGTTTTAGTAGAGATGGGGTTTCACCGTAGTGGCCAGGCTAGTCTCAAATTCCTGACCTTAGGTGATCCACCCACCTTGGCCTCCCAAAATGCTGGGATTACAGACACAAGCCACTGAGCCTGGCCCATCTTAATCATTTCTAAGTGTACAGTTCGTTGGTGTTAAATATATTATCATTATTGTGAATCTTCAGAAATTTTTCATCAAGCCTAGGGGTGATGTCTAGCGCCTGTAATCCTTGGGAGACTGACGCTTTCACTTAATACGGTGTCCTCCAGATTCATCCATGTTGTAGCATGCATCAGAATTTCCTTTTTTTAGGGCTAATATTCCATTGTATATACGTATGTATGTATGTATTTGTTTATTTTGAGAAGGAATTTTTGTTCTTGTTGCCCAGGCTGGAGTGCAATGGCATGATCTTGGCTCACTGCAACCTCCGCCTCCCAGGTTCAAGCGATCCTCCTGCCTCAGCCTCCCTAATAGCTGGGATTACAGGCATGAGCCACTATGCCTGGCATATTTTTTTTATTTGTATTTTTAGTAGAGATGGAGTATTCACCATGTTGGTCAGGCTGGTCTCAAACTCCTGACCTCAAGTGATCCACCCACTTCAGCCTCCCAAAGTGGCATGAGCCACTGTGGCCGGCCCCATTGTATTTATTTCTTTATTTTATTTATTTTTTGAGATGGAGTCTTGCACTGACGCCTGGGCTGGAGTGCCGTGGCATGATCTAGGCTCGCTGCAACCTCTGTCTCCCAGGTTCAAGTGATTCTCCTGCCCCAGCCTCCTGAGTACCTGGGATTACAGGAGCCCACCACCATGCCTGGCTAATTTTTTGCATTTTTAGTAGAAATGGGGTTTCACTATGTTGGCCAGGCTGGTCTTGAACACCTGACCTTATGATCCCCCTACCTCAGCCTCCCAAAGTGCTGGGATTATAGGAGTAGGCCACCACAATGGCCCCCATTGTATTTATATGCCACATTTTCTTTATCTATTTGTCTGCTGATAGACATTTTGTGTATCTACCCTGAAGTGGAATTGCCCAATTGTATGGTAATTCTAGTTTCAATTTTTTTTTTTGAAACAGAGTCTCACTGTCACCCAGGCTAGAGTGCAGAGGCCCTGTCTCAGCTCACTGCAACCTCCGCCTCCAAGGTTCAAGTGATTCTCCTGCCTCAGTCTCCCATGTAGCTGGGATTACAGGCACCCACCACCATGCCCAGCTAATTTTTGTATTTTTAGTAGAGACAGAGTTTCACCAGGTTGGCCAGGATAGTCTCAAACTCCTGACCTCTGGTGATCCACCCACCTCAGCCTCCCAAAATGCTGGGATTATAGGCATGAGCCAGCAAGCCCGGCTACTTTCAATTTTTTTAAGTCCGGAGTTGGGAGGAGAGCTCCAGCTAGAGATGTACATTTGAGAGTTAGGCCGGATGGCATGGCTTATGCCTGTAATTCTAACACATGGGAGGCTGAGGCAGCGAATCGCTGGAGCCCAGGAGTTCAAGGCCAGCCTGGGTAATATGGTGAAACCCTGTCTCTCAAAAAAAAAAAGCCAGCCATGGTGGCATGAGCCTGTAGTCCCAACTACTCAGGAGTCTGAGGTGGGAGGATCACTTGAGTCCAAGGGGTCAAGGCTGCAGTGAGCTGAGATTACTCCACTGCACTCCAGCCTGGGCTACTGGAGTGAAACCATGTCTCAAAAAAAAAAAAAAAATTAAAAATAAACAAATTTGAGAGTTATCAGAATATGAATGGTACAAATTTTAGATCAGATGAATACAAGAAAGCCAGAATGTGTGGAGAGACTTTGCCATTAAGAGCAACGTGAAGAAGACAGGTTGTTTTAGTCCAGATCTATACCATAGCCTTCGTTTGAAAGAAACACATTCAGCCAGGCGTGGTGGCTCATATCTGTAATCCCAGCACTTTGGGAGACTGAGACGGGCAGATCACCTGAGGTCAAGAGTTCAAGACCAGCCTGGCCAACATGATGAAACCCTGTCTCTACTAAAAATATAAAAATTAGCCAGGTGTGGTGGTGGGGACCTATAATTCTAGCTACTTGGGAGGCTGAGGCAGGGGAATTGCTTGAATCCTGAAGGTGGAGGTTGCTGTGAGCCAAGATGGCGCCATGGCGCTCCAGCCTGGGTGACAAGAGCAAAACTCTTTCTCAAAAAAAAGAAGAAGAAAGAAACACACTCGATTTTGTTTGCCAATTTATGATGCATTGATTGTGACAAGTTGGGACAACAAGGGACACTGATACAAAAAGGCTTATTTATTATTTTGGGAGGATGATTGAAAATGCAAAATTAACTGGAGAATTAGCAGGTCAGCTCATACTTTCAGCAGTGGGGAAGTCTACATACTTGGAAAACCAAATCCACATCAGTTGGTTGTTTGTTTACTATAAGGTTTTTTAAAAGGAAAAGAGGAAAAGTGTGACTCCAGGGCTCTGGCAATGGGCTTTACTTGCAAAGTTCTGCTTGCACCTGCCTGGCAGTGGAGAAATGTTGGCAGAGCAGACCATCCTTTTGGATGACCATGGGACCCTACTTCTCTTAGCCCAGCTCTCATTTTCTGAAATTTACTCCCACCTGCCATTACCACCTCCTGTGAGATGTTGGCTGCCTTCCTGGGGTTCCCGAGCAAAGAAAGCAAGAGCTTGTACATTACTTTTACAATTCAAAAAGTCTACTAGAAATCACACATTTCCCTGAAATAAGGACACTTTAACTGACTAATATGTAATTTTTGTGAATATCAGCTCATATTTTAGGAACTCACTTCAGAGATCAACCCCAACAGAAAGTTTTCTCTGATTCCCCCACGGGCTTATTCTCTAAGACTCTCTGGATGCCTCTAATATTGTTTACTTTTATTATTTATTCATACGTCTGTCCCCCAACTGGACTGTAAATTTTGATTTATTCATCTTTCTATCTCCAATTGGCATATATAGTAGTTGTTCAATAAATGCTTGTTGGATGAGTGAAAACTACATGGTGACTACCAGAAACTAGACAAATTATGCATATATCTAATTAATACAATTGTCAACTGAACTAGTACTTAATGCACAAAGTTTGATAGATAATACTTGGGGTATGTGGGAAAATGAAAGTTTAATAGACAATATTTGAAAAAATGAATATGTTCTTTTTTTTTTTTTTTTTTGAGATGTGGTCTTACTCTGTCACCCAGGCTGGAGTGTAGGTTGCAATCTCAGCTCACGGCAACCTCTGCCTCCTGAGCACAGGTGATCCTCCCACCTCTGCCTCCCAAATAGCTGTGACCGCAGGCGTGCACCACCACACCTGGCAATTTTTTTGGGGATGGGTAGAGATGAGTTTCTCCATGCTGCCCAGGCTGGTCTTGAACTCCTGGACTCAAACGATTCTCCCACCTCGGCCTCTCAAAGTGTGGAAATTACAGGCATGAGCCACCTTACCTGGCCCAAAGGAATTCTTAACAGCAAAAATTTCAGGGCTTATTGAACTTTAACATTACCTAGATGAGAAAGGTTGGGATAAATTAGACTAGTTCATCTTAGTCTGGACCTTTCAGAGGTCAAGGGAGCCCTCGACCACTTTTTATTTTTTTGAGATTATTGCTATATTAAAAAAAAAAAAAAAAAGAGGCCGGGCGCGGTGGCTCACGCCTGTAATCCCAGCACTTTGGGAGGCTGAGGCAGGCGGATCACGAGGTCAAGAGATCGAGACTGTAAGGGTTATTGCCGAGTTTAAAATGAGGAAACTGAGGCCCGTATAAGAAAATTAAATGCCAGTTTATTCAGCTCCCGGACGAGGTTCTATGGTCCGGGGAAAAGGGGCGAGTCGCGCTGACTCCCTGGGGCGTGGGGTTTTTGTGGCTATGAGGAACGAGCAACAGCTGGGTGCTCCGATTGGCTCCAGGGGAGCAGGATTGGGACAGGGTGGGCCACTATTGGTTGACGGGTTGTCGGGCGGGTTTTTCTAGTGCAAGAGCCGGACAGGGTTGCATCAGCCGGAGCTTTCCAGGAGAGCTGTGCGCAGACTTAGGTACCAGATATAGAGGCAGGTGCCAGGAGCAGAGACCGGTGACGAGTGCAGAGATAGGTGCTGGGTGCAGAGTTAGGTGCGGGGTGCAGAAGAGGTGGGTGGTGCAGAAGAGGTGGGTGTGTCCGGCCTCATGGCGAGGCAACCGGCCTTACAGAGACCATACTGGCCAACATGGTGAAACTCCGTCTCTACTAAAAATATAAAAATTAGCTGGGCGTGGTGGCACACACCTGTGGTCCCAGCTACTCGGGAGGCTGAGGCAGAAGAATCGCTTGAACCCAGGAGGTGGAGGTTGCAGTGAGCTGAGATTGCGCCACTGCACTCCAGCCTAGTGACGGAGCAAGACTCCATCTCAAAAAACAAACAAACAAAACAAAAAAAAAAAAAACAAGAAAAACAGAATTACAACTGTGGTGTATGGTACATGTGCATATTTCCAAAATTGACAATTTTAACAGAAAAAGAAGTATACGCAATTGTGCTACTTACAAGATAAAACTTTATTAAAATGTCAAATATTATTTCAAAGTGCAAAGCAGGCAACATGAGATGCATCTCTGGCTATGAGATGCAAATATGAAATTTGGAGGTGAATGATAAGCAGCATCTTTTTTCTTTTCTGTTTTTTGAGACAGAGTCTCACTTTGTCACCCAGGCTGAAATGCAGCGGCACAATCTCAGCTCCCTGCAACCTCCACCTCCTGGGTTCAAGTGATTCTCCCACCTCAGCCTCCCAAGTAGCTGGGATTAAAGGCATCCGCCATCATGCCTGGCTAATTTTTGTATTTTTGTGGAGACAGGGTTTTACCATGTTGGCCAGGCTGGCCTTGAACTCCTGAACTCAGGTGATCCGCCAACCTTTGCCTCCCAGAGTGCTGGAATTACATGCAGGAGCCACTGTGCCCGGCTGAGCAGCATCTTTTTTCAATCGTGTTAGTTTTCTCTGTAGTCGTATGCGTAACTTTATTTGGATTTAATATCAAAAGTCTAGATCCCAGGCCCTCTCTAAATGTGACTCCTGGTCCACATGGTCTCCCAGCACTTCCCCTTTCCAGTGCCAGGCTGTGATGATGAGATGGATTTTGCAAACTCTAATGTCATTAGAAATACATTACCACACATCTTCGGAGCACGTCACTTCTACAGCTGGCTACTCATCTTTTCTGTTGATTTTTGCTAGCTTGAATTTGAAAGCAACCTCCAACTCTGACAGCATGTTCTATAAGTCTACCTATCCCATTCATGATCAACCCTTAAAGGAGTCAGGCCTTCTAGAAGGCAAGGGGGAAACAGCAGCGATTGCAATAGCTCCCCTTATCAGTTGAGGAAGCTGCAAAAGTGTCCACACTGTTCCTGCAAGCCCCTGTGTTTGGCTGCTTCTGTCTTTACCCTGTTAAACACCTGGCAGGGCACCCTGGCTGTTTTGTTCAAGAGACAAAGGTGGCAGGCCCTTTAGGGAAAAAAATAAAATGGCCAGGCATAGTGGCTCACACCTGTAATCCCAGCAATTTGGGAGGCCAAGGCAGGTGGATCACTTGAGGTCAGGAGTCACAGGACTAGCCTGGCCAACATGGTGAAATTCTGTCTCTACTAAAAATACGAAAATTAGCTGGGCTTGGTAACAGGCACCTCTAATCCCAGTTCTGAGAGGCTGAGGCAGGAGAATCACTTGAACCCATGAGGCGGAGGTTGCAGTGAGCCAAGGTAGTGCCAGTGCACTCCAGCCTGGGAGACAGAGAAAGACTGTCTCAAAAAAAAAAAAAGAGAGAGAGAGAAAAATAAAGTGAATGTTGCTTGCTCAAGCACAATACCTGCCACTGTCACAAAAAAACGTAGTCCAAGAAATCAAGTATCAGAGGAGATAAAAATGTATAAAAAGAAATCTTTTATTTAAAATTTGTCATCTATGAATAATAATCCAAGAATGAAGAGTCCCTGAAAAGAGGTTAAAGCCTTCCAACATCCAAAGCTCTCAGAACACTGTAAATTGAAACTAGAAGCACACTTGGCACACATCCTGGTGTATTATTCTAACCCATATGTTCTGAGCTCCATGGGGGTGGCCAGCCTGGGGCCAGCTGCGACCAAGGCTGACTTGTCCTCGTTCTCTCCCATCCTGGGGGAGGCAAACGCTTCAGTGGCCACTTTCAATACCGGCCATCAATACACAATCGGTAGCCTTGGGGGCCGTGGGAGCAAAGGTCAGGCTTCTGGGTTACGGTAAATTGCACTAAAAAAAAGTAGTAGCCAGGCACGGTGGCTGCGCCTGTAATCTCAACACTCTGGGTGATCCTCAGGCAGTAGGACCATTTGAGCCCAGGAGTTCAAGACCAGCTTGGACAACATGGTGACATCCTGTCTCGAAATAATAATAATAATAATAATTTAAAATTAAAAAATTAAAGTGTACTAAACTACTGAAAATAAGTGTTTTTAAAAGTACTCTATATTTTGAAATGCACAGAGACAGAGTCTCCCCGCACTCTGATATGACGAAGAGGGAGAAAAAGTGTTTATTATATCAGCTGTTGAAGATGCTTTAATGAACATTCCTTTTGGCAAAAGTTGAAGAAGCCGCACTATTTCAAGTTACCAGGAAATGGGCCCTTCCCAGATGGAGAGGAACGTAGGATAAAGTTCTGTGCGGCATCTCTCCCATCTTTAATGTAAAGGACCCCTCCCCAACCTCTGCAATACACACACACAAACACACGAACACATGCGCGTGCACACACATCACCCACGGTCCTTAGACACTCTCTGCTAAGCCCTTTCAATAATTACATATAAGTGTTTTATTTACATTTCTTCCGTTTCCCCACTCCATTCCCGGAATCTTCCTAAAGAAAACCTCCTCCCTTGTAGTCAGGAAATGAGAGAAGAATGCAAGGAATTTGAGGCCTTCTGCAGGGGCTAAGAGTTGAATCAGTCCGGTTTCCCCATTATGAATTCAGGTGCAAGCAAACAGACTGAGCAAAGTTCCCCAACATAGAAAACTCGCACATGCTGGACAAGAAATCACGCTTTGCCCAGGCAGAAAAGGCAGGGTCAGGGGGCTCAGCCTGTCTTTTTGTGCGCCCTCACAGAGCCCGGCTTTATTCTGATGAGTAGGACCTCGAACCTAGCACCCAGCTGCAGTTTTGCCTTTGATTACTGTTCCCGAAAGGCTGGCTACTGAGCACGCTCTAAAGAGAAGTAGACCTGATGGTGGCCCGCGGGGCCAGAGGACTCGGCGGCAACACCCGGAAGGCGAAGCTGACCGTCTCACCTCCGCGGAGACCAGCGTTCCAACACAGGTCTTCTTGGAAGGAATCCCAGGCACCCAGGGGGCGCGCATCTGCACCGCCCCCTGACCCCCGCCTGCGCGCACGGTGCCCCGCAGGAAGCCCCTGCGGGGCGCACGGCTGCAGGCTCGCACCCAAGAGTGCAGGCATCCCTGGAAACCCCCTAGCTCCCCTGGGGCGCAGCAGCCTGGGGCGTGGGGGCGGCTCTGCAGCAGGAGGAGGCCGGGCCGGGCCGGGGAGGCAGCAAGCGGGACACCAGCCCTCTTCAGGCTCTGCCTGCAGCGGCTTCAAACCAGTGCACGGATGCCAACGAGAGCCCCTTTGCGTCTGCAAACACAACTTGCTTCTTGGGTCGCTGGGATCAGGAGGTCGTGCCTGGCAGGGGCGGGACAGCGGAGGCCGCGACTCCCATCGGGGAGGCCGCTGGGGCTGCGAGAGGGGTGCGCTACGGTGGAGGCAGAGGTGCATAGGGAGGCGCGCTGAAGGCGGCACGGGGACCTTGGCAAAGGGGAAGGAAGGTCTGATGAGAGCGCAGAAGGACCGCACATTCCTACCTGCATCCCAACCTACCCTTCACTGCGCTCTCCCCGGCTCGCCCACCCCACGGTGTCCCCTGAAACTGGAGAAGAGGCACTGGCAAGAAGGGAAGGGGAGCCATGTGGCACCGTCGGTTCCTGGAGGCCGGCGTGCTTACCCCACTCAGCTCCAGGCGGCAGGCGTGGCAGGGTTGTTGATGCTCCTGTCTGAGACCAGCTTCCCAGCGGTAATTATTTGCTCTCTACTCCTAGAGGGCCAGCCGCGCAGAGGCACTAGTCCCTGGAGGCGGCCAATCAGAAGAACCTTTCATGATCAAACGGTGGGTTGGAAGAAGGAAAAGGATGTGGCCACAAGTGTGACTCAGTAGGTCCCAGCTACTCGGGAGGCCGAGGCGGGAGGCTCACGTGAGCTCAGGAGTTACTAGACCAGCCTGGGCAAGATAGCGAGATCTTATAGCTAAAAAAATAATCACAATATAATAATGATAATAAGAAGTACTTGGGATCATTCTGGGGTTCCCCGGTGATGGGAGTCTGTGATTAGGATAGCCGGGACGACAGGGGCAGTGTTGAAACTGGAAACCCTCTCAGCTGTGGGACAGACAGGATTTGTGCTTGTTTGTTTGTTGTATTTATTTATTTATTATTTTTTAAAGACAGAGCCTCACTCTTGCCCAGGCTGGAGTGCAGTCGCAAGATCTGGGCTCACTGCAACCTCCACCTCCCGGTTCTGCCAATTCTCCGGCCTCGGCTTCCTGAGTTGCAGGGATTACAGGCGCCTGCCGCCACACCTGATTAATTTTTTGTATTTTAGTAGAGACAGGGTTTCACTGTGTTGCCCAGGCCGGTATTGAACTCCTGAGCTCATGCAATCCACCCACCTAGCCTCGGCCTCTCAAAGTGCTAGGATTACAGGCGTGAGCCACCTTGTCCGGACTATTTGTTATATTTACTTATTTTAATTATCTTTATTTTAATAGAGACTTGGTCTCACTGTTGCCCAGGCTAGTCTTCAACTCCTGGGCTCAAGCTGTACTCCCACCTCAGCCTTCTAAAGGGCTGGGATCACAGGCATGAGCCACCGTGCCCAGCCCAACAAGCAGCCGTTAGAAGTTGCCCTTTTGGGCCAGTCTAGGTGACTTACACTGGTATCCTAGCACTTTGGGAGGCTGTGGTGGGTGGATTACAAGGTCAAGAGATCAAGACCATCCTGGCCAACATGGTGAAACCCCGTCTCTATTGAAAATACAAAAATTAGCTGGGCACAGTGGTTCACACCTGTAATCTCAGAACTTTGGGAGACCGAGGTGGGCGGATCACTAGGTTAGGAGTTTAAGACCAGCCTGGTCAACATAGTAAAACCTCATCTCTACTAAAAATACAAAAAATTAGTCGGGTGTGGTAGCAGGTGCTTGTAATACCAGCTACTCCGGAGGCTGAGGCAGGAGAATCGCTTGAACCCGGGAGTGGAGGTTGCCTCGAGCCAGTATCTGCCCAGGCAACAGTGTGAGAATTGGTCTCAAAAAAAAAAGAAAAGAAAAGAAAAGAAATTAGCAGGTCGTGGTGGCGGCCGCCTGTAATCCCAGCTACTAGGGAGGCTGAGGCAGGAGAATCGCTTGAACCTGGGAGGTGGAGGTTTCAGTGTGCCACTGCATGCCAGCCTGGTGACAGAGAGACTACGTCTTTAAATAAATAAATAAGAAATAAATGTTGCCCTTTTGGCCAGGCGCAGTGGTTCATGCCCTAATCCCAGCACTTTGGGAGGTTGAGGCTTGTGGATCACTTAAAGTCAGGAGTTCGAGACCACCCTGACCAACATGGAGAAATCCCCGTCTCTACTAAAAATACAAAATTAGCTGGGTGTGGTGGCAGGTGCCTATAATCCCAACTACTCGGGAGGCTGAGGCAGGAGAATCTCTTGAATCTGGGAGACAGAGGTTTCGGTGAGCCGAGATCACGCCATTGCACTCTAGCCTGGGCAACAAGAGCAAAACTTTGTCTCAAAAAAAAAAAAAAGTTGTCCTCTTCCCATATCTTCATCATAATTAAAAACAATCGAACTTTAAAGTAATCGTCAATATGATAGGTGAAAAAAGGCATCTCATGATGGTTTTGATTACATTTTTAAAATGGCAGGTAGGGTTTTTTTTCATATATTATTGTCATTTCCATTTCCTTCTCGGTGAATGACATATTCAAACCTTTTGCCTATTTTTAAATTAAGCCATTTGTATCATTTCAGTATTGTAGGTACTAGTAGCTCTTGGTTAATTAATGATAGTAAATGGCTTCGAACCTGTGCACCAAAGCCCCTTCCAATCTGCAAACACAACTTGCTTCTTGGGTTGCTAGGAATCAGGAGGTCGTGCCAGGCAGAGATTAATGGTATTAACCAAATGTATTATCTGTTTGGAAGAAAATTAGGGTAGACTCCAATCTCACAACAAAAATAATTGAAGAGCTTAATTAAAAAAACCTGTAAATTATAAGGAAGAATTATACGATAATATTTGCATAATTTGAGGGTGGGAGAAATTTTACATGGCACGATAAACAAAATAAACAGATAAAAAAAGACTGACCAACCAAGAAGATGTTACTTCTTCTTGAGTCTGTTTTGCTTATATTTTCTTAGAAAAGCATCCATTTCCTTTAAATGTTAAATTTACTATGAAGTTATGCACTGAGTTATTCTAGTTATTAAAAAGCCTCGGCTGGGTGTAGTGGCTCACCTGTGTAATCCCATCACTCTGGGAGGCTGAGGCCAGGGTATTGCTTGATCTCAAGAGTTCCAGACCAGCCTGAGCAACATGGTGAAATCCCATCTTTACAAAAAATACAAAAATTAGCCAAGTGTGGTTGTGCGTCCCAGTTACTCCCAGCTACTCAGGAGGCTGAGATGGGAGGCTCGCTTGACCCCAGGAGGTGGAGGCTGCAATGAGCTGTGATTGTGTCATTGCACTCCAGCCTAGGCGACAGCGCCCTTTCATTATTCCTAATATGCTTTATCTGTGTTTTCTATTTTTTCATGGTCAGACTTGAGGTTTCCTTATTTATTTGTTATTCAGTTTCTTAGGTATATAGATTTCCTTGTTCCTTGTTAATTATTTTGTTTTCATTTTATGATTTCCCCTTTCATTTTTCTACTGTTTCTCCCTTCTTCAGTGGAATGCTCTGTTTCCTTTAGTTTTAATCTTTTGTGTTTCCCAAGAAATGCATTTGAAATTGTATATTTTCCACAAAGAAAACCTATACATTTTAAGACAGAGTGCTTTATTGCTAAACAGGCTCTCATTTGCATATTTGTTTTCTCTTTGACACAAGAATTATTTTCAAGAGTACTATAAAAATTTGTAAGAGATTGGCCGGGCATGGTGGCTCACACTTTTAATCCCAGCACTTTGGGAGGCTAAGGCAGGCAAATCACTAGGTCAGGAGTTTGAGACCAGCCTGGCTAACATAGTGAAACCCCACCTCTACTAACAAAAAATTATCTGGGCATGGTGGCAGGTGCTCGTAATATCAGCTACTCTGGAGCTACTCCGGGACACAGAGCGAGACTCCATCTCAAAAAAAATAAATTGTGAGAGATCCTATTGGGAGGAGGATATCTTTTTCATGTTGGCTTTAAATTGCTTTGTCAGCCTACCTTCCCCCTATGTAACAAGTACTTGTGGATCCCTGCTTTTTGCTAAACAATGTGTTAGGTGCTGAAGTAGGAAGGTAAACAAAACTGGTAAGATTACTGACCACAAGGGTCTTGCTTTCTAGCATCCAGAGAATGTGATTTTCTTTTTAAGACAGAGTCTCACTCCGGTGCCTAGGCAGAAGTACAGTGGTGCAATTTCAGCCCACTGCAATCTCCATCTCCCGGGTTCAAGGGATTCTCCTGCCTCAGCCTCTCGAGTAGCTGGGATTAGCCGCCACCACGCCCAGCTAATTTTTGTATTTTTGGTAGAGAGGGGATTTCACCATGTTGGTTAAACTGGTCTCTAACTCCTGACTTCAGGTGATCCGCCTGCCTCAGCCTCCCAAAGTGTTGGGATTATAGGCGTGAGCCACCACGCCTGGCCAAGAGTGTGATCTTTATGACCTGTATTTTGGGGGAATTTATTGAAATTTTCTTTCACGGCTATAAGTGATCCATTTTTTTTTTTAAAGTGTTTTCTCAGTTTGCTAAAATGAAGTTCTCTCACTTCCCAAATCCTGAGAAAGGAGTTTTCGTGTCTCCTATGATGGTTGGATTTTTCTCAAATTCTTGCATTTCTGACAGTTCAGGGTTTCTATATTGTAACACTATGTTGTTTGGTAGGTGAGGGCTCATGACTTTATTCTTCTTGGTGATTTTTTTCTATTATCAATGTTTGATAAACCTCTTTATCCTATTTAATGATTTGCCTTTAAGTTTATATTGATTTGTCTATTTGATACCCCAATTCTGCTTTGTTAATATCAATCTTTTTTTTTTTTTTTGAGATGGAGTTTTGCTCTTTTGCTCAGGCTGGAGTGTAGTGGTGCACGGTGCAATCCCAGCTCACTCCAACCTCCACCCCCTCTCCCTCCCGCCCCCCAAGTTCAAGCGATTCTCCTGCCTCAGCCTCCTGAGTAGCTGGGATTACAGGTGTGTGTCACCTACGTCTGGCTAATTTTTTTGTATTTTTAATAGAGATGGGGTTTCACCATACTGGTGAGGCTGGTCTCGAATTCCTGACCTCAGGTGATCCACCCATCTCGGCCTCCCAAAATGCTGGGGTTACAGGCATGAGCCACCACACTTGGCTATTAATATCGATCTTTTATAGATTTATTGTTTAGTGTTTATTTCTCGTTTATCCACTTTCTCCTATTTGAAGTGTGTGATTATTTTGAAGGAAGAGAAAGTAGCTAGATTGTTTTTCCAGAGTTCTCTTTCTCTTGTTCTTAGTACTTTCAATAAGCTCTAGGTTTTCAACTGACTGTCATTGCATAACAGTTGTTTTTCTCTATTTACATTGGTTAATGCCAATTATTTAGCTCAGCGTGATCCTGGCATTGCTCTCAAAGCAAATGTAGACTAAAAGAGCAGTTGTTTAGACAGTTATTTAGATCTCTTTTTGTCAGGATTATGTGCATTTATCCTGCACACTGAAAACCCCTAAATCTGGCTAAACACACAAACATATGTAAAAGTTTCAAAGATCCTAAAAACCTTTCACCCACAGAGATCTTGAGTTGGAAGAACATATTGAGCCAAATTTAGACCTGGAAATGATCTATCACAATCTCACTGCTTAACATAGTGGGAAACCAGGCAGTTGGGCAGGCACTGCCTCTGTAGGTGCTATGGGAAGACGTCAAGGTCAGAACTTATTTTTGCTGGACAGTGTGGGGTCAGGGAAAGGTAACTGAATCTCTGAGTCAGAAGTGCTAGATCGCAAGCTTGACCATACTGCCTGCCAGTGACTACAGAAACGCTGAAGTTTTTTATCTGCAAATGGGATAATGGTAACTGTCTACATCAAGGTATTGTTGTAAGAAGATGAAGACAATAATGAATTATCAAGTTATATATGTGTGATACTTTGACTTCTCAAAACCTCTCTTCTTTTTTTTCTTCTTTGAAACAGGGTCTCACTCTGACCCAGGCTGGAGCACAGTGGTGCGATTTCAGCTCACTGCAACCTCCAACACCTCCTGGGCTCAAATGATCCTCCCACTTCAGCCTCCCGAGTAGCTGGGACTACAGTCAAAAACCGTTGGTTTTTTTTTTGAGACAGAGTCTCACTCTGTCTCCCAGGCTTCAGTGCAGTGGCACAATCTCAGCTCACTGCAACCTCTGCCTCCCAGGTTCAAGCGATTTTCGTGTCTCAGCCTCTCAAGTAGCTGGGACTACAGGTGGACACCACCATGCCTGGCTAATATTTGTATTTTTAGTAGAGACGGGGTTTCACCATGTTGGTCAGGCTGGTCTCGAACTCCTGACCTCAAGTGATTCATCTGCCTTGGCCTCCCAAAGTCCTGGGATTACAGGTGTGAGTCACCATGCCTGGCCTCAAAAACCTTTTAGTGCCTTATTTTATTTTGATTTTTAGAGATAGGGTCTGGCTCTGTTGCCCTGGCTGGAGTGCAGTGGTACAATCATAGTCCACTGCAGCCTCCAACTCCTGGGCTCAAGCCATTCTCCCCTGCCAGCCTCCTGAGTAGCTAGGACTACAGGTGCATGCCACAACGCCAGGCTAACCTTTTAAATTTTTTGTAGAGATGGGGTCTTGGTATGTTGTCCAGGCTGGTCTCGAACCCCTGGCCTCAAGCTATTCTCCCTCCTCAGCCTCCCAAAATGCTGGGATTACAGGCATGAGCCACTGCACCCAGCCAAAAACCTTTTAATACTTCGTCTCACTTTTTCCCTACGGTAAACTTTTTAAATTGGTATTATGATTAGCTTCAGTTTACAGATAAGGAAGTAATTTCTCCAAGGCTGCTAAGTTAATGAAATGCAGATTCTGGACGTGAGCTTCATTTTCTGACTCCAAATCTCAGGATCATTTCATTGTACCCTGCTCCTTTTGAAAACATCTTGAAAAACAAAAAGTACCTCACAATGTAAGGAATTAGTATTAATACTCTGGAAGAGATGTGTGGAACTATGCATAAATCTTCAGAAGACAGCTGCATGCAGGCAGATCAGAAACTGGAAGGAAACTCCAGAGATTCTCTGATCCTGTCCTTTGCAAATGTTGAGTGAGCAATTGCTTAAACCTTTTGTCCTGAAACGTTTAAGAATATCTATTCAACAGAAGAAAATCTATTCATTTTTCTGTCGTGTCAAAGACTAAAGCTTTGACAATGTTCTTTGACAGACCGTTCCAGCGTTGAGTTTACCTTTTCTTCATGATGCAACATAGGTCTTTATATTCTTCATAAATAGCTCTAGGATTGGCTTTGTCATTTTACTGACTCTTTTGTCCTTGTATAATGTTCTGGGTACACTGACTTAGGTTAGAAAGGCGGCTTGCTTTTTATAAGAATCCCAGTTTCTTTTCCATTGGTTTCTTCCTATTAGTCACCCAGGCTGGAGTGCAGTGGGACCATCTCAGCTCACTGCAACCTCTGCCTCCCAGGTTCAAGCAATTCTCCTGACTCAGCCTCCCAAGTAGTTGGGATTACAGGCATGCACCACTACTCCTGGCTTTTTTGTATTTTTAGTAGAGATGGGGTTTCATCATGTTGGCCAGGCTGGTCTCGAACTCCTGACCTCAAGTGATCTGCCTGTCTCAGCCTCCCAAATTGCTGGGATTACAGGCGTGAGCCTGAATTTTGGTTTTTCAACATTCATTCTAAAAACTCAACTTAATTCCTTCCCTCTTCTTTTCTTACTTTTTCTCCTGAATTTTTTATCCCACAAAACGAATTTGTTCCTAAAAGCCAGAACCAGATTGGCTCATCAGCTCTTGTTTATTACCACAGGCAAACTGCTGGTCTCCTCCCAGGCCATCATGACCCACTCCTGGCTGTTCTGGTTAATTCACTAAAATTAAGCAGTTTAATTTTAAAGGTCACTGGACTGTAGCCTAACGTGTCTTGGGTGGCTGTGAATGGCAAGCAGTAAGGAAGGCCCAGGTTCCTACCCGATAGAGGATGGAGCGACATCTATCTTACAGTGTCCCGGGGTAGGATGTCCAGGAATCTCTTGACTGGGCTGTCCACTGTTTTATATTCTCCAAAGTCAAGAGGCTTGCCTCGGCCGGGTGCAGTGGCTTATGCCTGTAACCCCAGCACTTTGGGAAGCTGAGGCAAGAGGATTGCTTGGGCCCAGAAGTTTAAGACCAGGCTGGGCAACATGGTGAAACCCCAACTCTACAAAAAATACAAAAACATTAGTTGGGCATGGTGGTGCATGCCTATAGTCCCAGCTACTTGAAAGGCTGAGGTGGGAGGATTGACTGAGCCTGGGAGGATTGACTGACTGAGCCTGGGAGGATTGACTGAGCCTGGGAGGATTGACTGAGCCTGGGAGGATTGACTGACTGAGCCTGGGAGGATTGACTGACTGAGCCTGGGAGGATTGACTGAGCCTGGGAGGATTGACTGAGCCTGGGAGGTTGAGGCTGCAGTGAGCCATGATTGTGCCGATGCACTCCAACCTAGGCAACAGAGACCCTGTCTCAAAACGGAAGGAAAGAAGGAAGGATAAAAGGAAGGAGGGAAGAAAGGGGCTTGCTTCATGTTCAATAAGTAGTTTTACTCTTCTTTGGGTCTTCTAAAAAATGAACAACTGTTTAGCATTGTTCTAAAAATTCGTCAAATTTAAAGAACAGGCCAGGCACGGTGGCTCACACCTGTAGTCCTAGCACTTGGGAGGCTGTCGAGATGGGTGGATCACCTGAGGTCAGGAGCTCGAGACCAGCCAGGCCAACATGGTTGCATTAGTCAGGGTTCTCTAGAGGGACAAAACGAATAAGAGATATAGATAGATAGATAGATAGATAGGTAGATAGATAGATAGATAGAAAGGGGAGTTTAGTAAGTATCAAGTCAGACAATCACAAGGTCCAACAATAGACCATCTGCAAGCTTGAGGAGCCAGGAGAGCCAGTCTGAATCTCAAAACTGAAGAACCTGGAGTCCAATGTCAGACAGCAGGAAGCTTCCAGCTTGGGAGAAAGATGTAGGCTGGGAGGCTAGGCCAGTCTCTCCTTTTCACGTTTTTCTGCCTGCTTATATTCAATGGCACCTGATTCGATGGTGCCAACCAGATTAAGGGTGGGTCGGCCTTCCCCAGGCCACTGATTCAAATGTGAATCTCCTCTGGCAACACCCTCACAGACATATACCCAGGATCAATACTTTGTACCCTTCAATCCATTCAACTTGACAGTATTAACTATTACAATGGTGAAACCCCCGTCTCCACAAAAAATACAAAAAGAATTAGCCAGGTGTGGTGGCGTGTGCCTGTCGTCTCAGCTACTCAGGAGGCTGAGGCAGGAGAATTGCTTGAACCCAGGGGATGGAGGTTGCAGTGAGCCGAGATGGGTGCCACTGCACTCCAGCCTTGGCAACAGCGAGACTCTGCCTCCAAAAAATAAAGAACATATTTACATTTTTTTTCTGTGCTTTCCCTACTTAGGCCAATGAAGCCTTTTCTGCACTAGGCCTGTTTTTTAGACATTTTATTGTTTTGCTCAGTCATTTAACTCCACCATCAAGAAGGAAGCACAAACACTAACATTTTATTGGTGGTTATTTTAGGATGATGAAACATTAGGTGATTTTTGTTTTCTTGTCTCATTTTTTCTTTCTACGCTATTGACAATGACATATATATTTTAGTAATTTAAACAGTTAAAACTAAAAGTTATAACAAATATGTGGTTTTAGATAGAGAACAAATTAAAAGACTAATGGAAATGAACAGCCAAAGAAACACACACACACACACACACACACACACACACATTTGATAGCATTAAAAGTCAGAAAGAAAGAACAGACTATTCAATAAAAGACACCTGAATGGGCCTGGCATGGTGGCTCACTATGGGAGCATAAGACAGGCGGATGGCTTGAGCCCAGGAGTTTGAGACCAGACTGGGCAACATAGTGAGACTCTGTCTCTCTACAAAAAATTTAAAAATTAGCTGGATATGGTGGTGCAGCCTGCAGTCCTAGCTATTCAGGAGGTGGAGGTGAGCAGATTGCTTGAGCCAGGAGGACGACATTGCATTTCTGCCTGGGCAACAGACCCCTTGCCTCATACATACATGTGTGTGTGTGTGTGTGTGTGTGTGTGTGTGTGTGTGTGTGTGTGTATGTGTGTGTGTGTATGTTATATGCAAGCAAGTTGTATGGAAAGCACCACTCTGAAGTCTGACTGTAAGTCCTTTATTAGCCAGCGACTGAAAGTTAGCTCATGCTCAAAATCTCTCGGCCCAGGGGAATGGGCTTGATTTCTTTTCATACCTTGCTTAAGAAAGGGGAGGGGGTGCCTAGCTGAAGCAGAGTTTTACAGAAGCAGAACAAGCAAGTTAGGGGAGGAGGCTAGTACTTAGGAGGCAGGAGGCTCCCATGATTGTTGATTAACTTAGGAGGGTATACACAAGCAGTTCCCATGATTGCTGGTTACCAAGTTGGGGGGGCATGGAGGGGCATTCCGTACTTTTCATACAATCAATCAAGAGGGTATTCACAATAGCGAGTAGGCTTGCCAAGCAGGGTATGGTTACAATGGTTATATGTTTCTATAGCTCTAAGTACAACATGACCCAGCATAGGAGCATCACCCAGATATGCACTCAAAGGCGAAATGGCGGGAGGGGTGAGGCGGAGGTTAAGATGGAGTCTGTCTGGCTCTCAGAAAAATGGAATATGTCTAGTTAACACAGGGTAGGTTAGCACATACATATACATGTAAGATGGGAGTAAAATGGGATGATTAGCTATCATATGGAGAAAAGTTCAATTCCTACATCACACCACATCTCCGAATTAATTTTAGGTGGATTAAATACCTAAATGGAAAAAACAAAACTAAAGTTTTGGAAGAAAATATTGGAAACTATATTTATGTCCTTGGGATAAGACTCCCTAAGTAATATATAAGAACATCCTTAAGTAATATAGAAGATTCCTTAAGTAATATATAAGAACATCCTTAAGTAATATATGACTCCTTAAGTAATATATAAGAATATCCTTAAGTAATATAGAAGACTTCTTAAGTAATATATAAGAATCAAAGGCCATGAAAATTGACTATATTCAGTTGACTATTTCTGTGGGATAAATGGCATAATAAGAAAAGCTAGGCCGGACATGGTGGCTCATGGCTGTAATCCCAGCAATTTGGGAGACCAAGGCAGGCAGGTCACTTGAGCCCAGAAGTTCAAGACCAGCCTGGGCAACAGGGCAAAACTCTGTCTCTACAAAAATACAAAAAATTAGCTGGGTGTGGTGGTGTGCGTGTGTAGCTGGTGTGCATCTGTAGCTACTCAGGAGGCTGACGTGGGAGAATCATGTGTCCCTGCACTCCAGCCTGGGCAACTGAGTGAGACCTTGTCTCCAAAAAAGCTGAAAGACACACGGCAGAAAATATCTGCAATGCATGTGACCAACAACAAAGGATTAGTATGCACAATATATAAGGTATATTACAATAATCCTACTTTATCCCTAGGCATGAATGAAATGACACATATACAAGAGTATTCCATGCAGCAGTGGTTGTAGTAGCAAAAGTTTGGAAGCAATCTAAATAATCATTTTCAGATAATTGTTTAAGTAAACTATAGAATATGCAGACAATGAGATTGCATGTAGCTTGGCTGGGCATGGTGGCTCACACCTATAATCCCAGCACTTTGGGAGGCTGAGGTGGGTAGATCACCTGAGGTCAGGAGTTCAAGACCAGCCTGGCCAACATAGT
The DNA here is from genome assembly GCA_963573385.1 of Cacajao melanocephalus. Classification (NCBI taxonomy): domain Eukaryota; kingdom Metazoa; phylum Chordata; class Mammalia; order Primates; family Pitheciidae; genus Cacajao; species Cacajao melanocephalus. Next base: position 517 of record CAUYLG010050736.1, on the reverse strand, counting down.
AAAAACCTGGCTCTACTAAGAATACAAAAAAAGAAAAAGAAAAAAAAATTAGCTAGATGTGGTGATGCACACCTGTAGTCTCAGCTACTCTAGAGGCTGAGGCAGGAGAATTGCTCGAACCTGGGAGGTGAAGGTTGCAATGAGCCGAGATGGCACCACTGTACTCCAGCCTGGGTGACACAGTGAGACTCTGTCTCCTAAAAAAGAAAAATAAAAAGATTGCATGTAGCTGAAAGAGAAATCTAGGACGTCACTTTACTCCTTTTCCAACTCATATCTTTTTCTACATACCACTGTACTGATTAATGTAATTATTATTTTCATTCAGCTATCACTCTAGACTCTTCTGCCTTTAATTTTTTACCCACCTCCAAACTAAATGGTTGTCCTCTCCTCTCTCTCTCTCTCTTTTTTTTTTTTTTTTTTTTTTTTTTTTTTTTTTTTAAGAAAAATTATATAAACAACGCCACCCCCCAGCCGGGATTGCCCGGGCACAAACGTGGCACAAAGCAACCCC
>CAUYLG010050735.1:0-11970 GCA_963573385.1 Cacajao melanocephalus | reverse complement strand
TTTGTTCAGCCACTGTGGAAAGCAGTGTGGAGATCGCTCAAAGAACATAAAACTACCATTCAACCAAGCAATCCCACCACTGGATATACACCCAAAGGAAAATAAATCATTCTACCAAAAAGACATATGCACTCATAGGTTCATCACAGCACTATTCACAATAGCAAAGATGTAAAATCAAGCAAGATGTCCATCAATGGTGCACTGAATAAAGAAAATGTGGTGCATATATACCATGGAATACTATATAGTCGATAAAAAAATGAAATCATCTCCTTTGCAGCAACATGGATGCAGCTGGAGGCCATTATCCTAAGCAAACTAAAGCAGCGCAGAAAACTAAATACCGCATGTTCTCACTTATAAGTGGGAGCTAAACATTGAACACACATGGCCACAAAGATGGGCAGAATAGACATTTGGGACGGCTTGAGAGAGGAGGATGGGAAGGGGCCGTGGGATGAAAGGCTGCCTATCAATCGGATACTAGGCTCACTACCTTGGTGACAGGCTCATTCATACACCAAGTCTCAGTGACATGCCATTTACCCATGTAACAAACCTGTACATGTATCCCCTGAACCAGAAACAAAAGAAGGGGAAAAAAAAAAAGATTTTTCTGGCTTGCTCCTTGGCAAATTCATTAATTAAGATATCAACTTCATTTTAATTCAATGTAATTGAAAGCAATGTCAATTGCTCTTCACAAATGTAAGATTGCAAATATATTTTGATAATTTTTGAGAAAGATCTTTTTGTTGATGTAACTGTTATAGGAGCTATAAAGTTTTCTTATAGGCTTCATCATTCTTAATGTATGTAAAATAGACGATGGTACTGTTAGTGTGTGGTATTTTTTTTCTACAAATGTATCATCTGTGTCATTTCTAGGACTCCTTCCATTGATTACGTTTCTTATTATAGGCTGCATTTTCCTGATTCTTTGCATGCCTGCTTCTTTGCATGCCTAGTAATTTTTAACTAGATGCCAGATATTGTAAAGTTTTTCTTTTTATTTTTTGGGACATTTATGTCACACAGGCTGGAATGCAATGATACAATCTCTGCTTACTACAACTGCTGCATGCAAACGATCCTCCTGCCTTAGTCTCCCAAGTAGCTGGAAATACAGGCATGTGCCATCACTCCTGGCTAATATTTGTATTTTTTGTAGAGACAAGGTTTTGCTATGTTGCCCAGACTGGTATCAAACTCCGGGGCTCAAGTGATATGCCCGTCTCAGCCTCCCAAAATGTTGGGATTGCAGGCGTGAGACACCACACCTGGCCTGAAGTTTACTTTAATTAGGTACTGGATATTTCTGCATTCCTAAAAATATTTTTGGGCTTTGTTTTTGGATGCAGCTAAGTCACTTGGTAACAGTTTGATCCTTTTGGGTCTTGCTTTTCAGCTTTTTAAAGACAAGACCACAGTAGCATTTAATCTGTGGATGATTTTGTCACACTACTGAGGTAGTAAATGTTTGAGTACTCTACTTAATGCTCCAAGAATCATGAGGAGTTCCACTCTGGCTGGTGGGAACATGTCCTGTCCTGTTCCTGGCCCTCTGTCACTTGTCAAGACTGTCTTTCTTGTCTCTCCCTGGAGCCTATCCTGTGACATATATACAAATATTAACTTTTCAGCCTGAGCAGAAACTGCTGGTACTCACAGAAGATATGTTAAAAGCCCCCAAATTGAACATCAAAAAATAAGCAATACAATGTCTGAGATGAAAAACTGAGTAAGAATAAAAGCAGATTTGATATCTCAGGAGAAAAGATAATGAAACTGAAGTCATTGAAATAGAAACCAAAAAAAAATTAATCACAGAGGGGGAAAAATATTTAAAAAGAAATAAAGCACCAGTTAGCTGTGGAACAGATTCAAGCAGCTTAATATATACATGCTCTGGGAGTTCTCAAAAGAATGGAAAGAGGGGGGATGATAGAAAAAAAATTGAATAAGCAATATGCAAAAACTTTTTGAATTTGATGAAAACTGTAAGCCCACAGATACAATATTATTAGAAACCAAGCACCAGAAAATGATAAATGTAAAACAATGCATATTATAATTAAATTACTTAAAAATGGTGATTAAGAGAAATATTAAAATGAGCAAGAGGAAAAAAAGACACATAGCAAACCACTGGGGCTCAGGACACACCACCCCAAAATATGCCAGGAGACCAGAATATGCCACCTAGGCACGTTGCTTACTTTGAATTAAATGAAACTGAGAACCAGCCAACACAGGAAAAATTCTTCACCTCTCCCCTCAACTTCCTAAAATAAAGTATAAAACTCCCCTTTTGTAAAGGAAATTTACATTTATAAAGGACATTTCCATTAGTAAAGTTATCTGTACCAATGACAGAGCTGCTCAGAGAAAATTTTTACCACCTGAGTTTTAACTGCATAATGAGGCAACCTTTATTTACCATACAATTTCTCCCTTCATGCTGTCATAACTCATCTCCATCCCTGCACTCCACTGTAAGTCTCAAGCCTCTATTCCTTTCTGGAGCTCAGGATGTTATATAAGCTGCAATCATCTGGCCCTTTTTTGAGTCTCACATTTTTATTGGACTCCCATGCATACGTACATAATTAAAATGGTTTATCTTATCTTCATCTGTTTTATGTCAATTTAATTCATAACCTAGCCAAAGAACCTAGGCAGAGCAGACGAAACATTCCCCCCCCAACAATACAGATTAAAAAATATAAGAAGGACAGCAAATTTCTCATTTAAAAAAAAAGGTACAAAACCAAAGTCAATAAAATATCTTTAAAGTTATTAAAAGAAATTAACTGTCAACGCAAAATTGTACATGCACTGAAAATATGTTTCAAAAATTAGTCAAAATAAGGCTTTTTGAGTCATTAAAAAAAAAGCTGGAAGAATTCAGCACCAGCAGATCTTCACTTCAAAAAATATTAAAAGAAGTCCTTCATACAAAATGAAAATTATACCAGACAATGAAAATTATACCAGACAAATCTTGAACTAAATAATTAATGAAGAATAGCACAAATGGTAAATATGTAGGTAAACAGGATATAATTTTTAATGTTTTAAATATATCATTGGAAGTTTAAGAAATGTTAAAAAAAATGTTCAGAACCTTCTAAATTTATTAGGCCAAGACGGAAATTAAGCCCTAGAGACTAAGTCTTGCAGCACGTTTGCCACTTGTTTCTTAGTTTATGGGTTAACTCTTTTCTTCATTGTTCTTGTTCAACAAATGACTTGGAGAAACCAGAAACCAGACCTCCTCCCCTTCCAATCACTGATCTTGAAGATTAGCTGTCTCCTTTATTGTCTTGTACCTAACTAACCAAATGACACCCAAGACTCCATGACTGTTACATCTTCAGTGTGGAAGGTAAATATGCCTTTCCCCAAAGAGAAACACCACACTGACTAATCGCATCATTGTAACTATGCATTCAGTTTTACATAGAGAGATAATGATGCTCTGTTAGGCTTCCCTAAACTTTGTCTATATAAATGATCCCAGACCTCTACATTTCAGAATACTGACTTTTTTAGAATCTGTGCTTGCCAGGTGGCTCATCCTCAAATTTTGCACTTGAATAAACTCTCTTTAAATTAAACTCTGACCCTTTTGATTATTTAGGTTGACAGAAAAAATTAATAATAATCAATGTGGTTTATATACAAACATATTTCAGAGATATTGCAGGTTTGGTTCCAGACCACTACAAAAAGTGAATATCACAATAAAGTATCACACAAATTTTTTGGTTTCCCAGTGTTCTCATGCTGCTCATAAAGGCATACCTGAGAAAACAAAGTTTAACAGACTCCACACACCAGGGCCTGTCGGGGTGGGTGAGGGATTAGGGGAGGGATAGCAGGGCGTGGGGGGATTTAGGGGGCTAACATTAGGAGAAATACCTAATGTAGATGACCAGGGAATGGATGCAGCAAACCACCACGGCATGTGCATACCTATATAACATACCTGCACATTCTGCACATATACTCCAGAACTTAAAGTATAATTTTAAAAAAGTCTTATTTTGAAAAAAACAAAAATGGACTCACAGTTCCACATGGCTGGGGAGGCCTCACAATCATGGCAGAAGACGAAGGAAGAGAAAGGGACATCTTACATGGCAGCAAGCAAAAAGAGAGCTTGTGTAGGGAAACTACCCTTTATAAAACCATCAGATCTCATGATCATTCACTATCCCAACAACAGCATGGGAAAGACCCGCCCCCATGATTCAATTACCTCCAAGTTCCTCCCACAACACATGGGAATTATGGGAGCTACAATTCAAGATGAGATTTGGGTGAGAACACAGAGCCAAACCACACCACCCAGTGCATGTAAATTTTGTTTTTAATATACTAGTCTAATAAGTATGCAATAGCATCTTGTATGAAAAACTATGAATATACTTTGGTTTAAAAAAAATTTATTGGCCCGGGACAGTGGCTCACACCTGTAATCCCAACACTTTGGGAGGCCAGGGTGGGAGCATTGCTTGAGACCAAGAGTTTGAAACCAGCCTGGGAAACATACTGGGATCCCATCGCTACTAAAATTTAAAAATTAGCCAGGTGTGGTGGTGTTACCTGTAGTCCCAGCTACATGGGGGACTGAGGCAGAAGGATTGCTTGAGCCCAGAAGGTTGAGGTTGCAGTGAGCCATGATCACTCCACTGCACTCCAACCTGGGTTACAGAGTGAAATTCTGCCTCAAAAAAAAAATTATTGTTAAAAAATGCTAATGATCATCTGAACCTTCAGTGAGCCATAATCTTACTGATGGAGGATTTTGTCTCGATGTTGATGGCTGAGGACTGATCAGGGTGGTGGTTGCTGAAGGCTGAGGTGGTTGTGGCGATTTCTTAAAATAAGACAACAATGAAGTTTGCCACATCTGTTGACTATTCCTTTCACAAAGGATTTCTCTTTAGCATGCAACGCTGTTTGATAGCATTTTACCCACAATATAACTTCTTTCAAAATTGGAGTTAAACTCTGTCACTGCTTTATCAACAAAATGTTTGTAATATTCTAAATACTTTGTTGCCATTTCAACAATGTTCTCAACAACTTCACTAGGAATAGATTCCATCTGAAGAAACCACTTTCTTAGCTCATAAATAAGAAGAAAATCCTCATTAGTTGAAGCTTTATCATGAGATTGCAGCAATTCAATTCCATCTTCAGGCTCCACTTCTAATTCTAGTTCTCTTGCTCTTCCCAAACCACATCGGCAGTTACTTCTACTGAAGCCTTAAACCTTTCAAAGTCGTCCATGAAAGGTGGAATCAGCTTCTTCCAAACTCCTGTGAATGTTGATATTTGACCTCCTTCCACAAATCACAAATGTTCTTAATGTCATCTAGAATGAGGACTCCTGGTCCAGAAGGTTTTCAATTGACTTTGTCCAGATCCATTGGAGGATCTCCACATTGCTGATATGAAGACAGTTTTAATGGTTGATCTGGTCCCTATCCATGGCCGCTATAGCCTTACAAAAGGTATATCTTAAATAATAAGACAAAAGTTAAAATTACTCCTTGATCCATAGGCTAAAGAATGGATGTTGTGTTCGCAGGCATGAAAATGACATTAATATTGTTGTACATCTCCAATACTGCTGGAGCTCTTGAGTAAGCAGGTTCCTTGTCAATGAGCAGGAAGATCTTGAAAGAAATCTTTTTTTCTAAGAAATAGGTCTAAACAGTAGGATTAAAACGTCCACGCTTTAAAGGGATGTGTAATACTCAGGCTTTGTTGTTCCATTGATAGAGCACAGGCAAAGTAGAGTTAGCATAATCCTTAAGGGCCCTAGGATTTTTAGAAAGAGCAGAAATGAGGCAGAGCACGGTGGCTCACACCTGTAATCCCAGGACTTTCGGAGGCCAAGGAAGGAGGGAGGGAAGGAAGGAATGAAAGAAGGGAGGGAGGGAAGGGGAGAGAGAGAGAGAGAAAGAAAGAGAAAGAAAGAAGAGCAAAGAAAAGCAAAGAAGAAAGAGAAAAAGCATTGGATAGAAAGCTGTTTCATCTGCATTACAAAATCTGTTTAGTACAGCCACTTTCATCAATGATCTTAGCTAGATCTTCTGGATAACTTGCTGCAGCTTCTATAACAGCACTTGCTCCTTGCCTTGTATTTTCATTTTATGAGAGTCAGCTTCTTTCCTCATGAACCAACTTCTGCTAGATTCCAACTTTTCTTCTGCAGCTTCCATGCCTCTGAGCCTTCACAGAATTGAGGAGAGTTAGGGACTTCCTCTGGATCAGGCTTTGGCATAAGGGAGTGTGTCATGGGTGGTTTGATCTTCTAACCAGACCACTAAAATTTTCTCCGTATCAGCAATAAGGCTATTTCACTTTCTTATCATTCATGTGTTCACTGGAGAAGTAGTTTTAATTTCCTTCAAGAACGTTTCCTTTGCTTTCACAGCTTGACTGTTTGCCACAGAGCCCTTGCTTTCGGCCTTGGTTTTTGACATACCTTCCTCACTAAACATAATCATTTCCAGCTTTTGATTTAAAGTGAGAGACAGGTGACTACTCCTTTCATTTGAACCCCTTAGAGGTCATTGTAAGGCTAACAGGTCTAATTTCAGTATTGTTCTGTCTCAGAGAATAGGGAGGCCAAAGGAATGGGAGAAAGATGATAATGGCCGGTGGGCGGAGCAGTCAGAATACACACACATTTATTAAGTTTGTGTCTTCTGTGGGTATGGCTTGTGGTGTTCCAAAACAATTACAATAGTAACATCAGTGATTACTGATCAGAGATCACCATAAAAGGATATAATAATGAACAAGTTTGTGATATTGCAAGAATCACCAAAATGTGGCACAGACATGAAGCAAGCACATGCTGTTGTAAAAAATGGTGCCAATAGACTTCCTGAACACAGGGTTGCCACAAACTTTCAATTTCTAAAAACATGTCATATCTGTGAAGCTTAATAAAATGAGGTATGCCTGTATATAAAAAGGTAAAACAGTACAAATAGCACAAAGACTGAGAGGAAAACAACGGAAGTATACCATTGAGGGACCTTTTGCTGTACATGAAATGACACAATATTACTTAAGTTAGGCTTGGATGTGTTAAACTCTAAACCCCAATGTAACTACAGGGTAGCCAGAGATTCACCTCCAACCCCTTTTTTAGCTCTTCATAGGCTTGTCAGCTGGATTTAGAAACCAAATTGACACAAACAGATTAACAAAAGAAAGTATACCAATTTTATTAATTTTACATCTACATGGGGATCTTCACAAGAGAGTGAAGTCTAAAGAAGTGGCCAAAACAAGGTGCATTTATACTTTTTAGACAAAGAGCAACAAATTTGAGATAAAATGATAGGACAGGCTGGGCCCAGCGACACACACCCATAATCGTAGTGCTTTGGGAGCCCAAGGCAAGAGGATCTCTGGAGGCCAGGAGTTCAAGACCCCAGCCTGGACAATACAGTGAGATCCTGTCTCTAAAAAATTTTTTTTAAATTTAAAAGTTAAAAACTACTTTGGCATGATGGCATATGCCTGTAGACCCAGCTACTTGGAAGACTAAAATAGAAGCATTCCAGCAATTTGACGCTGCATTGAGCTATGATCACACTATTGCATTCCAGTTTGGGTGACAGAGATAGAGACAGGGTCTATTTTAACAGGGTCTATTTTAAAAAAAGAAAGAAAGAAATGACAGGACAATGAAAATGTAGCTCAGGAAAATATGGATAAGGAAGTAGAATTTTCTAGGGGAGTCACCAGGAAATACATGGGAGAGTGTAAAACAAGTGCAAGATAAGGGTTACTTCATTAAGTATGACTATTTAGGTCCAAGACAGACTTCAATTCCAAGTCGCTGGTGAGCATGGCTTTCTCACCCTGGCTTGGAGAGGGTACTCCACCCGAATCCTTATCACTTGCTACATGCAGAAAAAGACAGGTCAGCTCACCCTTTCTGAAACTACAATTTCTCCAATGTTTCCAACTCAAAATAATCAATATAACAATTAGGAATATTTTGGGATGGCACATTCTTCACTCCTTCAACACCTTGCATATACATTATACCTAATAAGCAGACAAAAGAGAAAAAAATAGGATCATTTAAAAGAAAATATTCAATAAAAAAGGGCACAGAAAAGGACAAAAAAGAGAAAACTGAGGGACAAGTACAAAATAAATAAATAGCAAAGTAATTGATTTAAAACCAACCAATTCACTAATCATAGGAAACAGTCTAAGCACTATGGTTGAAAGGCAGAGATTATTCAATTGGATAAAAAACAAACAAGACCAACTGTATGCTATATACCAGAAACGTACTTTAAGTATAAAGACACGGATAGGTTAGCAGTTAAAAAGATGAGTAAAGATAGACCATGCTAACATTAATCAATAAAAAAGCCGAAGCAGCTATATTAATATCAGCCAAAGTAGATTTCAAAGCAAAGAACCAAGATAAATTGCCAAGATAAAAGAGAGTCATTTTATAATAATAATAATTTCAATTTCTCACAAAGAGTAAGAATTCCAAAGGTTTAAGTACCAAGTAACAGATACTCAAAATACATAAACTGATAAAGCTACAAAATACAAAAACTGATAAAGCTACAAAGAGAAATAGGCAATTCTACAATTTTGGTCAGAGATTGTATCATCTCTCACATTCTTCTGGAGGGCACACAGAGCATGTATAAAGATCAACCATTTTCAGGGCCATAAAACAAGTCTCAATACATGTAAAGGTTTTAAATCTTATGATGTATGTTCTCTGATCATAGTAAAACTTAATTAGAAATCAATTATGAAATTTATCTGGAAAATCCCCACATATTTGGAAACTTAATAACATACTTCTGGAGAAATCATTGGTCAAAGAAGAATCAAAAGTGAATTTAGAAAGTATTTGGAGCTAAATGAAAATGAAGGCAAAACATTAACATTTGCAAAATGCGGAAAAAACAATAGTTGGAGGGATATATATAGTTCATAATGCATACATTAGGAAAGAAAAATATTCTGAAATCAACAACCTCTCTATCTTTGGAACAAAGAAGAAAAAAATTAAACACATAGTAAGCAGAAAATAGGAAATAGTAAAAATAAAGACAAAACTCAAAACAGAGAAATAATGAAGAAAATTTATGAAACCAAAAACTTTTTAGAGATTAACAAACCTATATCCAGACTGGTCAGAAAAAAATAACATGAAGACATAAATTACCAGTATCAAAATGAGGGAACATCACTACAAATTCTGCATATATTAAAAGGAAAAATAGGCTGGGCACGGTGGCTGACACCTGTAATCCCAGCACTTTGTGAGGCCGAGGGACGCAGATCACTTGAGGTCAGGAGTTTGAGACCAGCCTAGCCAACATGGTGAAACCCGGTTTCTACTGAAAATACAAAAATTAGTCAGGCAAGGTGGTGGGTGCCTGTAATCCCAGCTACTTGTGAAGCTGAAGCACAAGAATCACTTGAACCCAGGAGGCAGAGGTTTCAGTGAGCCAAGATCACACCACTGCACTCCAGCCTGGGTGACAGAGTAAGACTAAGTCTCAGATATAGAAGTAAAGAAGGAAAAATAACTTTAAGCCAATAATTTTGACACCATAGGGGAAATAGAGAAATTCGTTGAAGTCAGACCACCAAGCTCGTGTAAGTACAAGAAGATAAATAGTTCTTTATTAAAGACATCAAATTTGTAATTTTAAAACTTTTCATAAAATATAATCTCTCCAGGTCAGAGAGCTTCATTGGGTAATTCTATAAAGCATGTAAGTAAGAAATAATACCAATTTGAAATGGTTTAGATGTTTGTGCCCTTCAAATATCATGTTGAAATGTAATCACCAGTGTTGATGTTGGGGCCTCATGGGAGGTGTTTGGGTCATGGGGCAGATCCTTCTTGAATAGGTTGGTGCTGTCCTAGTGATCATGAGTAAATTCTTGCTCAGTCAGTTCACAATGGATCTAAATGGTTTAAAACACTGTGGCACCTTCCCACTCTCTCTTGCTTCTGCTCTCATGACGCGACAAACCTGCTCCCCCTTTGTCTTCCACCATGATCATAAGCTTCCTGAGGCCTCACCAGTAGCAGATGTCAACAACACACTTCCCGTATAGCCTGCAGAACAGTGAGTCAATTAAATGTCTTTTCTTTATAAATCACCCAGCCTCAGGTTTTCCTTTAGAGTAATACAAAAACAGACTAACACACAGTTCTACACAAACTCAAAAAATTTAAAGAGAGAAATACCTCCCAATTCATTCTATGAGGCCAGCCTTACTCTGATTCCAAAACCAGACAAAAACTTTACAATAAAAGAAAGCTACAGATCAACATTCCTCATAAATATAGATGTATAAATTCTTAAGAAGTATGAAATGTAAGATTGGTTTCACATTTAAAAATCAATCAATATAATTAACTATATTAACCAATTAAAAAAAGAAAACCATACGATCATCCCAAAAGAGGCATAAAAAAGCATTTGACAAAATCAAACATTCATTTAAAAAAAAAGAAAGAAAGAAAGAAAAAAAAAACCTCTCAAGCAAACTGAAAATAGAAAAGAATTTCTTCAGCCCAATAATGGATTTCTATGAAAAATCTATAGTTAACATCCTAGTAAAGATTAGGAACAAGAATTTCCACCATGAAAACCTTTCATTCAGCACAGTAGTGACAGTTTCATCCAGTACTATAAGCAAAAATACATACATACATCCTACATACATACATACATCCTACATACATACATATGTACATAAATGGCATTCAGATTGGAAAGAAGGCAGTAAGCATTTATTTGCAGATAATGTGCTTACCTATGAAGAAAAGCCTACAAAATTAACCAAAAGCCACCAGAGCTAGTAAATAAGTTTAGCAAGGCTGCAGAATACAAGATCAGTGTATAAAGAGCAATTGCATGCCTATATACCAGCAGCAAACAATCAGAAATTAAAATATTAAAACATCTTTTACAATAGCACAAAAATAGATCTGTACACACACTAAAAAAACTGCAAAATAATACTGGTTCCTATGTTTTTGCTAGATTTCTATACCACCCACAATTTCTTTTCCATACTTCTTGGTTGTATCTGTTATCTCATGGGAAACTGCAAAGACTGTCATCCAGGCTTCCAAAGAGCCATTCTCACCTGACCGGCACCCTCTATGGTGGATAGAATTAAACTGCTCTGGAAATAGTTTCAATTAACATGAGGTACACTTTTGGGCATCACAGGTAGGAATATTATCCCCTTGGTTTCCTATTTCTAAGAAAAAATATATTTGCCAAAACCATAAAGTGAATTGGGACATTATTCTAGTTCCACAGCAAGAAAATGAGTATCTTTTATTTTTAAATGACACCTAGTAATTGCACATATTTTTGTGGTACTGAGTGATATTTTGATACATGCATACAATATATCATGATCAAATCAGGGTAACATATAATAATCAAATCAGCATATTCATCACCTCAAATATTTATCATTTCTTTATGTTGGGCCAAGATACAGAATCACCCTAAGTGTCCATCAACAGGTGAATGGGGCCGGGTGTGATAGCTCACAATTTCAGCCCTTTGGGAGGCAAAGGAAGGAAAATCACTTGAGCTCAGGAGTTCAAAACCAATCTGGGCAACACAATGAGACCACATCTCTATAAAAAAATTTTTTTTAGTTAGCCGGGCAGGATAGCACACACCTGCAGTCTTAGCTACTTGGTATGCTGAAACAGGGGGATCACTTGGGCCTAAGAGTTCGAGGCTACAGCAGTGAGCTATAATGGTGCCACTGTACTCCAGTTTGGGTGACAAAGCAAGACCTTGTCTCAAAAAAAAAAAAAAAAAAAAAAAAAAAAAACAGTAACAAAAAATATATAGTTGGGAAGGGCGGGGGGTTGGGAAAGGGGGGCAAGTCGGGGGGGGG
>CAUYLG010050732.1:0-12869 GCA_963573385.1 Cacajao melanocephalus | reverse complement strand
AAACATGTAGCCCAGTCCCACCCCTCTAGTGGTGGGTTGTGCCCTTCCTCCACTGGGCTGGATCATTCAGGGTTCATCTCAGACTGTGGCACTGGCTGCGCAACCCACTAGAGTCAGAGCTTCAGCCCTCTGGGGTTTGTGGGGGAGGATAGGGACCCGCCCAGCCACGCCCGGTGTCTCCCTTTTTCAGCTTCCTCTCTCTCTGGTCATGGGGTAGGGGCCCACCTAGCTGCTCCCACTTACAGCTCCCGGGAGGGGCTATAGCTCAATCTGCAGGCTCTTATTCAACTCCACACTTGTAATTACAGGTGCTTGACTGGCAAAGATCCCCTGTTCTGTGTATTGCTGAGGCTTTGAGGGAAGTGCTATATCTGGACCAGAGTGCCAGAGGGGGAGCCTCTGACTCACCAGTCAGATACACTTTCTGGGTGAAGCAGCACCCCTCCCCGCCTCAGTCTGCCCTGAGTGGGCTTTGCTCACCATTGGACCACACATGTTGAAATGCACCTGATACCTCGGTTGGAGCTAGGAGATCTCTGGATTTCTGCATCGCTCTCGCTGGGTGTTGTGCACTGGAGTTGTGTTTAATTGGCCATCTTGGATTTCTCTTTTCAATAATTTATTAAAATTTTCTTCTTAATTTCTTCATTGACCCACTGGTCATTCAGGAGCATATTGTTTAATTTCCTTCTATTTGTATAGTTTCCAAAATTCCTCTTGTTATTGATTTCTGGTTTTGTTCTATTGTGGTAAGAGAAGATGCTTAATATGATTTCACTTTTGTTGAATGTTTTATTTAATGTATCACTTGTTTTGTGACCTAACATGTGATCTATTGTTGATAATGATCCATGTGCTAAGGAAAAGATTGTGTATTCTGCAGCTGCTTTATGAAATGTTCTATAAACATCTATTAGGTCCATTTGGTCCATAGTGCAGACTAAGTCCAATGCTTTTTTGTTGATTTTCTATCTGGACAATCTGTCCAATGCTGAAAGTGGGGTATTAAAGTCGGAATTATTATTGCATTGAGGCCTGTCTCTCTTTTTAGCTGCTCTAGTAATATGTGCTTTATGTATCCAGGTGCTCCAGTGTTCGGTGCATATATATTTACAATTGTTATATCTTCTTGCTAAATTGGTCCCTTTATCATTATATAATGACCTTTTTACAGCTTTCGTCTTGAAATCTATTTTATCTAAGTAAAGCTACTTCTGCCTTTTTTGGTTTCCAATGACATGAAGCATCTTTTTTCCATCCCTTTATTTCCAGTCTATATGCAGCTTCAGAAGTGAAGTGTGTTTATTGTAGGCAACAGATCATTGGGTTGTCTTTAAAAAAAAAGCCATTCAGCCAATTGTCTTTGAACTAGAGAGTTTAGTCCATTTATATTCAATGTCATTATTGTTAAGTAAGGACTAACTCCTGCCATTTTGTTATTTCTTTGCTGGTTATTTTGTAGTCTTCTATTTTTCTCTGGTGGTATGATTGAATTTCTTGCATTCTATTTTTTGTGTATCCATTTAAGGTCACCACGAGGCTTGCAAATACTATCTTATAATCCATTATTTTTAAACTAATGAAAACTTAACATTAATTACATAAACAATCAAAAAGAAAACTAATAAAAACTCCACTTAAACTTCATCTCCTCACTTTTTAACTTTTTGTTGTTTCTCTTTGTCTTATTGTATTGTCTATGTCTTGAAAAGTTGTCATAGTTATTTTTGATTGATTCATCATTTAGTGCTTCTACTTGAGTAGTTTATACAGAACAATTATAAAGTTATAATATTCTGTGTTTTTCTGTGTGCCTACTAGCACCAGTTTGTTTTGTACCATCAGATAATGTCTTATTGCTTATTACCATCCTTTTCTTTCAGATTGAAGAACTCCCTTTAGCATTTCTTGTAGGACAGGTCTGGTGCTGATAACAATTCCCAGACAAACAAAAGTTGAGGGAAGTGTTTATTTCTCCTTCATGCTTGAAAGATATTTTCACCAGATATACTATTCTAGGGCAAAAGTTTTTTCTTTCAGCACTTTAAACATGTCATGCTACTCTTTTCTAGTCTGTAAGGTTTCCACTGAAAAGTCTGCAGCCAGACATGTTGGAACTCCATTGTATTTCATTTGTTTTTTTTTCTCTTGGTGCTTTTAGGATTATTTCTTTATACTTGACCTTTAGGAGTTTGACTATTAAATGCTTTGAGGTAGTCTTCTTTGGGTTAAATCTGCTTGGTGTTTTATAACTTTCTTGTACTTCAATGTCAATCTCTTTCTCTAGGTTTGGGAAGTTCTCTGATATCCCTTTGAATACACTCTACATCCCTATATTTTTCTCTATCTTCTCTTCAAGGCCAATAACTCTTACACTTGCCCTTGTAAGCCTATTTTCTAGTTCCTGTAGGTGTGTCTTATTCTTTTTTATTTTTTGTACTCTGTGTATTTTCAAATAGCCTGTCTTCAAGCTCATTAATTTTGTCTTCTGTTTGATCAATTCTGCTATTAAAAGATTCTGATGCATTCTTCAATATGTCAGTTGCATTTTCAACTCTAGGATTTCTGCTTGATTCTTTTTAGTTATTTTAATCTCTTTGTTAAATTTATGAGATAGAATTCTGAATTACTTCTCCTTGTTATCTTGAATTTCTTTGAGTTTTCTCAAAACAGGTATTTTGCAGTCTTTACCTAAAAGTTCACATATCTCTGTTTCTCCAAGATCAGTCCCTGGTACTTTATTTAGTTTGTTTATTGAAGTCATGTTTTGCTGGATGGTCTTGATACTAGTGGATGTTCTTTGATGTCTGGACATGGAAGAGTTAGGTATTTATTGCAGTCTTCACAGTCTGGGCTTGTTTGTGCTCATTCTTCTTGGGAAGGCTTTCCAGGTATTCAAGTGGACTTGGGTCTCAAGCTCAAGAAAGCTGTGGTTCTTGCAGACTCATAGAAGTACTGCCTTGGTGGTCTTGGATAAGATCTGGAGGATTTCTCTGGATTACCAGGCAGAGATTATTGTTCTTTTCCCTTACTTTCTCCCAAAGAAGTGGGGTCTTTCTCTCTCTGTGCTGAGCTACCTGGAGCTGAGGGTGGGGTATCACAAAAACCCCTGATGCCACCATCACTAGGACTGTGCTAAGTCAGACCTGAAGCCAATACAGCACTGTGTCTTGCCTACAGCTCACCATAACTACTACCTGTCTACCGCCTATGTTCACGCAAGTCCCTAGGGCTCTACAATTAGCAGGTGGTGAAGCCAGCCAGGTTTGTGTTCTTCACTTCAGGTTGGTGAGTTCTCCAGGCCCCAGGCAGGTCCGGAAATTCTGTTTGGGAGCCAAGGATTAGAATCAAAAGCCTTAGAAATCTACCTGTGTTCTGTTCTACTGTGGCTAAGTTAGCACAAAATGAAGTCCTCCCCACTCTTCCCTCCCCTTTCCACAGGCAGAAGAGCCTTTCCTTGTGGCCACCACCACCAGCAGCCCATGAGGAGTTCTGTCAGGTGCCAGGAACTCACCCTTTAGGGCAGTGGGCTCCCCTCTGGCCCAGGGTAGGTCCAGAAATGCTGCCCAAGTGGCTAGGCCTGAACTTGGGAACCCCAAGAGCCTGCTTGGTAGTCTACTTCACTGTGGCCAAAAGGGTGGAAAAGAAAGTCCCCTTTGCTTTTCCCTCTGCTTTTCTCAAGCAGATGGAGTCTTTCACTGTAGTCACCACAGTTTGAATGTTCTGAGTATCACCTGAAGCTAGCACATCTCAGAGCCTCACTCAAGGCCCACAGCATACTACCTGGATATCACTGTCAGTTATTCAGGGCCAAAGCGTTCTTTACTCTGCAAATGGTGAATTCTGCCAGAACTGGGTCCTTTTCTTCAAAGAATCATGTTCCCTTCTCACCCAGGGTGTGTCTGGAAATGTAAGGCCCCCATTCAAAGCCCTAGTTCCCAAACGTCTCTGCCTGGTGCCTTGTCTTAATATATCTGAGCTGGTATCCAAGGTGCAAGACAAAGTTATCTTTATTCTTTGCTCTCCTTTTCTCAAGCAGAAGGTTGGAGTCACTTTTGTTGCTGCAAGGTGCACTGCCTAGGGTTGGAAGAGGGGTGACACAAGCACTGCCTTAGCTGTCCTGTCTGGTGTCTCCATAGGTTATATGTTGCCCTAGTCCACCAGCTCTATGCCCAGCATAGCACTAGGACTTGCCTAGGAATTGTAGTCCTTGTGTTCTAAACTGCCTTTCAAGTTTACCTAGGACCTCAGAGTATTCTAGCCCATGGTGGTAAGGCTTGCCAAGAAACTCAAGTTCTGACAGCTAGACCCCTCTGGTTAGGTCTGGTCCAAATGCTCCCTATGTGATCAGGCACCAGCTGAGGCTAGCACAGCTTTGCTCTTTGCTGTGACAGGGCAGCACTGAGTTCAATGCAGATTCCACCAGTTGCTGTGCTCTCCCTCTCCAAAGTGCACAGCTTCTCTATCCATGCCATGTAGCTGCTGCTGAGGGATGTGGGAAGGGTGGAGTATGCAACTCAAGACTGTCCTTCCCACCCTCTTCAGTGCCTTTCAACTATATGAAGTGAAAACCAGGTACTGTGATTGCTCACCTGATTTTTGGTTCTTATCATGGTACTATTTTGTGTGAAGTTAGTTGTTAGAATTTGATGTTCCTGCTGGGGGAACAATCAGTAGAGGCTTTTATTTGACCATTTTGTTCTGTCCTCTCAATTAATATAATATTAAATTATCACCTATTTTTTATTTCAAAAGCCTTACATAAACAGATAAACTGAAAAATCATAGGTAGACTGAAGTTTTCTAGATAAACCAAAAAGCAATGTCTTTGCTTTTTTATTGTGGTAAGTCTGTATAAATAACATTTGACATTTAAACCAATTATAAGTATACAATTCAGTGGCATTAGTGACATGTACAATTTTGTAGATCATTATCACTGTCTATTTCTAAAACTTTTTCATCACTCTAGAAACAGAAACTGTACTCATTAAGTCATAGCTTCTCATTCTCCTCTCCTTTCAGATTCTGGCAACTTCCAGTCTCCTTTCTGTCTCTATATGTTTGCCCATTTTAGATATTTCATATAAATGGAATCATACAATATTTGTACTTCTGCATCTAGCTTCTTTTGCTTAGCAAAATGTTTTCAAGGTTCATTCATGTTGTAGCATGTATCCTAAATTCATTCATTTTTTAAAGATAAATAATATTCTATCATATGTATACATCATATTTTACTTATCAACTCATCTGCTGATGGAAACGTGGGTTGTTGCCTTTCAATATCTTTGAGTCCAATTGAGATGTATCAAATTATGCTAATCAAAACTCAGAAAAGTCTTACCTAATTAGTGCTTCAAATCCCAACTCTGCCTTTTGCTAGTAATTCCTACCTTTCCTACCAAATCACCTTCAACTCTCTGAACCCTCATTTCTTTGTCTCTAAAATGGGAATAATGCTTATTTCATTTGGTTCCTGACAGAATTAAACAATAATATAAAGCACTTTGAACATTTCTTACCTACAGTTAGCACTTAATTAATATAAGTCATTTGTATTTATCAAATGAAATCTGAAAGGCAAATATCTTTCACAATCTGAGGTTTTTAAGGGGTAGTCAAAGAGCAATTAAAAAGGGGCCTCAGTGATTAAAAGTTTGGGAACCATTGAGACTTGGTGGTCTCTAAGTCTATTTTCAAGCTCTAAAATTCTATAATTTGATTTCAGTTTACTTCCAGTTATCTAGAGGAAGAAAATAAAATGCCTTAAAAATTGGAAAGGCATGTTCTGTTACATCATCAACTCCTCTACAGCTGCCATTTGGGTATGATTTAGAGGCAGTGGGCAGCATATTATATTGGCTTAAAATGAAAATCATTAAATTCATGAGTACCATCTATTTGTGTAGTGCTTTCCACAGCACTGTTTGTGGATTAAATTAGGAACTTTTAGAATGCTATAGACTGGAATTCATAAATCGAATCTGTGTTGAATTTGTAAAAGGTTGATTCATATACGTATTATTATTGCTGGAAATAAGAAATACTCACTAACTAGTTGTAGAATAGATGGCCAACTCTACCAAAATCCATCCTTCTCCTTTTATAACACTGTTGCTATGAAGCTGCCTAGCCAGGGACTGCATTTCTCAGCTTCCTGATGCTAGGAGGGACCATGTGATTGACTCTTTCCAATGAAATATGAGCCAAAGAAATATGTCACCTCAAAGCAAGGCAGATAGGAAGTAGGTGGGCCTTCTTTGCCCTCTTCTCCCAAATCCGGCCCACCATCTCCCACCCCAACCTTAGCTGTCAGGATACAAAGTCACAAGATAGAATTAGTAAGCAAAGGAAAGTCATCCACCTGCATTGGACTGTTAATTGAGTGAAGAATACATTTCCATTGTGTTAAGCTGTTGAAATTTGGGGGTTTATCTGTTACACCATAACATTACCTTAACTATAGACTAATAGTCATAAAGAATGATTCAAATGTCAGAGAATCACTGACAGTTGTGAGCAAATTGCTTTCTCCTTTTAGAAACTTTTGGTTATTCTTCTTTGACATTCAAAGTTCCATTTACTTAATTCTGTACCAATTATTAAAAGTTAGCTCAAAGTCTCTATTCTAGAAGAACTCAATCTCACTTGGATGGAAACACATATACAAAGTTAAAGAATAATACAAAGCAAGATATGATGAGAATCAAATGAGTGGAAAAGAAAATAATTCCTACTGAAATTCAGTGAGAAGGACTTTCTGCTGGATAAATATCTGAGAAGGATGCAAGGGCTTTATGAATACTTTGAAAACAAGGTGGGATTGAAAAGACAGAGATGATAGATGGGCATGGTGGCTCATGGCTGTAATCCCAGCACATTGGGAGGCTGAAGTAGGAGAATGGTTTAAGGCCTGGAGTTCGAGGCCAGCCTGGGCAACATAGTGAGACCCTGTCTCTACAAAAAAAACAAAACCAAAAACCCCTAATTAGCAGGGCAAGGTGGTACATGCCTATAGTCCTAGCTGCTTGGGAGGCTCAGGCAGGAGGATTGTTTGAGGCCAGGAGTTTAGGGCTACAGTGAGCTATGATCACGTCACTGTATTCCAGCAGCAGAGCAACAGACTAAGACTTTGTCTCAAATAAAAGAAAAATAAATTCCATCTTGCTTTCAGGTCTAGAAAAAATGAAAAAGAGAGATGACAAGAATATTCAAAATGGGGCTTTCAGGGTAAAAAATGCATAACAGTGAATATGAACAAAAAGATATTCAGAGGACTGTAAGGTTATGGGATTTTAACAAGTAAGAGAATGGAATTTAAAATTTATTCAGTAGTCATTTAAAAAACATTTATTGATCACATGGGTCTGGCACTGAGCTAAGCACTGGAGAGGACAACAGCCCTTACTGCTGTAGAACTTACAGTCTACTGACATAGACAGACCTAGATTCCACTTGTATTTCCATCAATTACTAGTATTTGAACATGGGTAAATCACTTAACTTTTTGCATGTCTTGGTTTTCCCATGTACATAATGAGGATAATCCTACATGGTTGTTATAAGAGTTAAATGAAATGATGAATTTGAAGCATTTAACATAGTGCCTCACACATAGTAAACTCTCAATAAATGTTAGCTGCTCTTGTCTGGCGTCACAGGAGTGGTAGTGGTGATGGTGAGTGGTGATGGTGGTAGTGAGTGAGTATAGTACTAGCAACGGCAGTAGCTTATTTGGGCAAGAGCACAGAGCTTGTTTTGATAATAATGGAGGTTGACATTGGAAATAAAATTTTGAGCATATTTATGAAGTCTTTCGAATGTCAGGAGAAAGACTTTCGATTCTATCCTTAGGCAATGGACAACCACTGAGGTTTTTGAGCAAGGTAGTAACAAGTAACTTGGCAACACTGAATAGACTAGATTGGATTTAGGAGTTCAGAAAAAAATGAAGACAAAGAAGGCTTTTAGGATATCAACTGTCAATTAAAGTGCCATTGGACAAGAGTAGTGAAACAGAAACTGAGAGAATGTTCAAGGATAACACTAGGTTTTTCAAGTTTGGTTAACTAGCATAATAGAGTAGGGTAGGGGAATAAAAAGTTTGATTTTGGAAATTGTTGAATTTGGAGAAATCAAACAACATTCAGTTGGAAATATCCAACAGATAATTGAGTATATGGATTTGAAATTTGGAAGAAGATAAGGCTAGAAATATTTTATGAGTTTCTTAAATAGAGATAATAGCCAAATGGATGGCTTCTCCAAAACAGTGTATATGAATAAAATATAAAAGTCTAATTAATCCTTGCAAAAGATACCCTGTTAAATGTGAGAGGAGAAAGAAGAACTAGCATAAAAATGGTCAATGTAGGAAGAAAACCACTCTCATAGATGTAGAAGTAGAGAGATCCAATAGAGAGTTGTAGAAAGAGACAGAAGAGAGAATATGGCAGCCTGGACAGGAGTGATTAAGAGAAGAGGATGTGTTAAAGAGATGTTTAAGAGATAGTCTTGGATGGGGCTGGTAATTAATTAGAGGCAGCATATGAATGAAAATGAACTGAGAAGGATGGCTCTCAAGTGTTTGGCAATGGGGAGATGGTAGTGCTTGTCACTGAGGTGGGCTCATCTTTGGCAGTGGGGAGATGGTAGTGCTTGTCACTGAGGTGGGCTCCCCCACAGGAAGATCAGGCCTGTGATGAGACAAAGAAGATAAGGAGTTGGTATTTACTGGGACATACAACTGCCTATACTTCGGGTGACATCAGCATGTCATAATCGTGGTGACACAGGTCCTTAGTAAAAGAGAAAGACACTATATGTTTTCCAGTCTCATAAGATTTCAGAAAGACCAAAACAACATGTATAAGATTTCACAGTAATTCAATAAAATTAAAAGTTTATTTAAATTTTAATTGAAGAAGTCTATTGGTATCAAAGGGGAAAATTTAACTGCTTTGCCTTGAATAATAATATTATGTCAATAATCTGTCACCTTTTAAAATCATAACCAAAGGTCCTTCAGGCCACAAGGGGCTTCCTGAAGCCATAGAGTGCATGCTATTGCCCCTGGTGAGGAATGAGCCTGAATTAAAGAAATGAGGATTGATTACAGGGTCAATTTTCAATTACCTGTACTAATAGAGCAGTGGTATGAGTAATCCCAAATTGTAACTAGCCTAAAATCATTTATATTTGCTTTTGGATTGCATTTTTTAAGCTATTTATAGCAGGTGAATTTCTAACTACATTTTTCTTTTGTGATTACTAGCATTAGTTTACACCCCCTGACTTCACACTAACTTTTGGTAAATGGAAGTGGCCCAAATATGCTAAGTGAGAAGCATATATCATT
This sequence comes from Cacajao melanocephalus, assembly GCA_963573385.1. Lineage (NCBI taxonomy): Eukaryota > Metazoa > Chordata > Mammalia > Primates > Pitheciidae > Cacajao > Cacajao melanocephalus. The sequence continues at coordinate 3,508 of CAUYLG010050732.1, read as the reverse complement.
TTGGGATTTAATGTATCCCACACATCATCTACAAACTTGATAACTCACATATATAGATTTTTAAAGGTCCTCAAGGACAGAGATTACAAATCTCTCTTGATAATTTGCTTCTCTATTTTAGAACATTTACAATTGGGAAATAATTTTCCTAATGCTAATTTCAATCCTTGTTGAAATAGATCTTTCCTTCTTTTCTCAATGGGAAAAATAAATAAATAATCAGGCTGTATCCACTATGGACTTAACTCTGATAATGCTGAAAACTCCTCTTGAGTGTTTTCTCTTTCAAGCGGAACCAATGCCATTTTATTTGTCATCCTTATTTCCTAGCCAATCATTAGCTGCTCCCAGAAATCAAATATCAGAAAAAACACACAGAGAATGGCATTTTCTAAGAAACAAAATAATCTGCATTTTACCAATAAAAAACAGAGAGATTCTGCAATAAGAAACTAGTTAAAAGTTTTTACCATTTTTTCCAAGTAAGAAATAATGCATGTACTTTATAGAAAATAAGAAATATATATATATATACAAAGCAGAAATTTAAAAGCATTTATGATTCCACAAGAGAGGTGTAACCACTGAATCCCTGAATCACCAGACTTTCATTTTAGCCCTCCATTACTGGAGGAGCTAGGTAGAACAGGCACCAAAACACTGTATTCAGTATTTATTAGAATTCTTAAAAGCTACACCCTCATTTTGAACCCTTAGACCTGATGACCTAGAAAGAATCACCTGAAAATTATCAAGACTCCTTTTGTGCCTTTAGTCCAATGCACTAAATACAAATGGGGCAGACTCCTCAGTCCATTTCCTCTGTGCACACATCCTCATCTCAGTTCTCAATCTTTGAGACTTCTCTAGGTGTTATTCACAGACCAGCTGCACTGGCATCCCTTGGAAGCACATTAGAATTGCAGAATCTCAGGCCCCACTGCAGATCTACTGAATCAGAATCTGTTTCATCAAGTGTTGTGTTTTATCAAGATCCCCAGAAGCAATCTGATGCTAATTCATTGGTACTGCTGCTCAGTTGAGATGCATTGCTAGAGTTTATCAATTGGCTGATGAGTAAAAGGAAAAATAAGCAAAGAAAAGCACAAGGAAGAACACTACAAAGAGAAGAGAAATTCTTTTCAAGGCCTAGAGTGGAACTGTTCCACTTAGCCTGGGCCTTCCCTGCACAAGGTACAGCCCATGGAGGAGGCATCTCTAGTCTTACTGCACCAACTGCATGTCAGAAAATGGAGACATAAATTCAAGATTCAGTCATGGTCAGCAGTAATTGTTTTAAACTGGTTCTTCCTTACATTGAAGAATAACTTCCTGGTACCATGGTACCATGTCTACTTTTTAACATAGTTGTTTGTTTTGTTCTCATAAATTTAAGTTCCTTGTAGACTCTGGATATTAGACCTTTGTCAGATGGATAGATAGCAAAATTTTTCTCCCATTCTGTAGGTTGTCTGTTCACTCTGATGATAGTTGATTTTGTCATGTAGAAGCTCTTTAAGCTTTTGCGTGGCAAAACGAACAGTCAGCAGAGTAAACAGACCACCCACAGAATGGGAGAAAATCTTCACAATCTATACATCCAGCAAAGGACTAACATCTAGAATCCACAAAGCACTCAAACAAGTTAGCAAGAAAAAAATCCCATCAAAAACTGGGCCCAGGACGTGAATAGACAATTCTCAAAAGAAGATATACAAACAGTCAACAAACATTTGAAAAAATGTTCAGCATCACTAATGATCAGGGAAATGCAAATTAAAACCACAATGCAATACCATCTTAGTCCTGCAAGAATGGCTATAATAAAAAAATAAAAAAATAATAGATGTTGGGATGGATGTGGTGAAAGGGGAACACTTCTACACTGTTGGTGAGAATGTAGACTAGTACAACCACTATGGAAAATAGTGTGGAGATTCCTTAAAGAACTAAAAGTAGAAAGGAGGAGAGTCAAGATGGCCAAATAGACACAACTCAGTTCACAATACCCAGCAAGAGAGTTGCAGAAATCCAGAGATCTCCTAGCTCCAACCAAGGTACCAGGTGCATTTCAGTGGGTCTGGGCCGATGGTGAGCAAAGCCAAGGCAGGGAAGACCGAGGCGGGGAGGGGTGCTGCTTCACCCAGAAAGTGCATCTGACTGGTGAGTCAGAGGCTCCCCCTCTGGCACTCTGGTCCAGATACAGCGCTTTCCCCAAAACCTCAACCATACACAGAACAGGGGGGTCTTTGACAGTCAAGCACCAGGAATTACAAGCACAGACTTGAATAATAATCCAGGACGATGTCCGGATTGGCACACAGATCTAAGCAAACGCATAAGCTGGCCGGGAGAGCCTGCAGATGAGCTATTGCCCCCTCCCCCTGCCCAGAGAAAGAGGTAGCTGAAGGCAGGAAGACAGATGGAGCAACTGGGCAGGCCCCTCCCCCATGACTGGAGAGAGGGAGCTGAAAACAGGGAGACAGGCAGTGCAGCTTGGCGGGTCCTTACCCTCCCCTACAAACCCCAGAGGGCTGAAGCACTAACTCCAGCGGGTTGCTCAGCCAGTGCCACAGTCTGAGCTGAACCCTGAATGATCCAGCCCTGTGGAGGAAGGACATAGACAGACTAGGTCTCAGGTTATAATAAAAAACACAGGAAGCCTACATAGCAATGGAATGGCGTTCTTGACCACCCAGCAGCGCCTCCAGGTCAGCAGAAGAGGCGGCCCTAATCTCCCAGTATAAACAAAAAAGACACAAGAAGCTTACCTAGCAACCTGAAGGCGTCCATAGAAACCAAGTAGCACCTCGACAGGCAGACAGGCGACCTCATCAAACAACTCCCTAGGATCACAGCCAGGAAAATCCATGAAGATGGGAAAAAAACCAGTGTAAAAAAGATGAAACCATCAAAGACCAGAACACCTATTTTACTTCAAGGGATCACAACTCCTCAACAACACGGGAACACAACATGACCGAGAAAGGGTGTGACGAATTGACAGAAACAGGCTTCAGAAGGTGGATAATAAACTTTTCTGAGCTAAAGGAGCATGTCCTAACTCAACACAAAGAAGCTTAAAACCTTGAAAAAAGGTTAGACAAAATGTTAACTAGAACAACCAGCTTAGAACAGAACATAAACAACACGATGGAGTTGAAAAATACAGTACAAGAACTAAGTGAAGCAAACACAAGTTTCAACAGCAGAATCGATCAAGCAGAAGAAAGGATATCAGAGATTGAAGATCAACTCAATGAAATAGAAAGAGAACACAAGACAAGACAAAGGACAGTGAAAAGAAATGAACAGAGCCTCTAAGAAATACGGGATTATGTGAAAAGACCTAATCTATGCTTGATCAGTGTACCTGAATATGATGGGGAAAATGAATCCAAGCTGGAAAACACGCTCCAGGATATTATCCAGGAGAACTTCCCAAGCCTAGCAAAGCAGTCTAACATTCAAATCCAAGAAATACAGAGAACTCCGCAAAGATGTTCTT